>BLSH010546119.1:2070666-2102371 GCA_018402905.1 Glandirana rugosa
GGAATGAACAGTATTCTCACACCACAGACTTAACACCTAGGACTAATTGGTGAAGTCGGGGCCTTCCAAAACGTCGAAATCCTGGTCTCGTGAAAAACGCTAAGCCGCGACGCAGCGAAATTGACTGTTAACGCGCCAGCACGCTGCAACATGGGTTTGTTTTAAACGCAGGAAAAAAAGGGTGTTTATCTTATATTTTTTTTTTGGATTTGAATTTTAGCAAAAAGTAAGAAATTTGGGTTTTTTTGCAAAATGGTCGCTCTTCTTTTGTTTATAGCAGCGATCAGAAATGACGCAGAGGAGATCAAATACCACCAAAAGAAAGCTCTATTTGTGGGAAAAAAAGGACGCAAATTTTGTTTGGGTACAACGTCGCACGACCGCGCAATTGTCAGTTAAAGCGACGCAGCGCCGAATCGCAAAAAGTGCTCTGGTCCTAAAGCTGCAAAACCTTCCGGGGCTGAAGTGGTTAATCAGGATCCACAATTCAGACACCACACTCTTATGACAAGTAAGGTACAGGTTTGTGGGAGAGGACCATGCATGCACATGCAGATTGTTGTAGTAAAACATCCATGCTGTCAGTCTATGCATTTTTAGGAGAAAATGTTCCTCTTCCTCAGGACTGTAAATGCAGGGATTAGTGGCTGTCTCCCATATATATTGGATCCCAATTAACCCCTAAGTGCTAGAAGCCTTTCATGTAATAAATCATTTATGTATTGTCATATCTATCCCAGAAAGCAATAGTGAGACACAATGACGTTACCCACACCCAAAATGATCAGAAGCCAGGGTCAAGGTGAATATTTTTTCTTTTCCTTCATTTATTTAGAAACAACTTTATTTTAGAAATTGGCTTTGACTTTAGGGGGTGGAGGACCAGCTAGAGCAGACCTTCCTTTTTCACAGAAGGTCAAAAACACCTGTGAGAAACAATTGCATCCTAAAACAATTAGCTAATACTGTGAAAAAAAATTATCACTGTAGTGCATGTGGCTAGGGACAGGCTGTAAGAAACTGCAGGACATCAGCAAAATTAGGATGTAAGAAAGTATTAAAAAATATTAAAAACTTCCTCCCTCCCTCTGTCCCCCAATTCCCCAAAATACACAACATTTTGCTACCTACAGGACATTCAGAGCAGGCAGTGGATTATTGTTATACAAATTTTGGTCTGGTGAATTCTCATATAAGTTCTACGGGTCCTTGAATCTTGACAATGCAGAATTTGCCGTAAGTCCATGGTAGTTGCAAATCCAAATTTCATTCCTACTTGTGAGTGCTACAGCACCAGTTTCCGCAAAGAACTCTTTACTTCTTTGTTTCTTAGGCTGTATATGAGAGGGTTCAATATGGGGACCACTGTGGTGTAGAACATGGTTAAGATTTGTTCAAGTACGTCATAGAGATTTGATGGTGGGGTCATGTATACAGATACAGCAGATCCATAGTAGATGGCCATAACAGTGAGGTGGGATGAACAGGTGGAGAAGGCTTTACTTCGGCCATCTTTAGATTTAATATGTAATATGACTCTGATAATCTTTACATATGACATTAAGTTGCACACAATTGGCAAGAGCCCAAATACCAAAGAGTCTGAATACATGACAGTGTAAAACACTTCAGTACCACCACAGGAAATGTTGATGAGAGCTTTAGCATCACAGAAAAACTGGTGAATGGTAACAGAAGAGCAGAAGAATATTTTTAAGATGGAACTTGTAAGTAAAGATGAATTTACACTTCCACCAATCCAGATGACCATTGTTAATAAGAAGCAGATTTTCTTGTTAAGTATTCGATAATAGTCTAAAGGGTGACAAATTGCGACATATCGGTCATACGCCATTATCAATAGAACAGTGACCTCAGCACTGTCCACCATAAAGAAAAAATACATTTGGACAAAGCATTGTGTTAATGGCATTTGATTATTACCAGAAAGCAACATGTGTAAGAGTTTTGGAATTGTAACAGTTGTATAACAAATATCAACAACAGACAAATTCCAGAGAAATAAATACATTGGGGTGTGCAAATGGGGGTCCAAATATATCACTGCAATGATAACTGTGTTCATCAGCATTCCAATTAAATAGATGAAGAAAAAGTAGACTGTGCTAAATATGAACAATTTGTAGTCAGCTTTCATGAAAAATGGCAAAATTTGCACATCTAGAGGAGATGTTGTGTTTTCCATAGGACATGGGCACACTTATAAATAATATATATACAATATAGTATTTTACATAGTTTAAAAATAAATATTTCTTAATACTTGAGCATGTGAAAAGTAATTCCCTGATTAGGATCTTGAAATGGAATTCTTAATCCAGAATTCCTGTAAAACAAAGTAATAATTAATAAAAGAAATTAAATAATTCCTATTTCTTTTGATAACTTATCATCCGCATTAGTAGAATCACCTACTGTCATATTTCAACAGCCATTGTGTAAGGCAAAAAAAAAAAAGAAAATAAACAACGTATCAAGTGCTAGCTGGAATGCATGGAAGAGTAAATCTGTAAATTTAAAGGAGAACTTCAGTCCCTGTAATGTTGGCCCTACTTTACACTTGCAATTATATATTTATACAGGGTGTGCCATTTATATGGATCCACCTTAATAAAATGGGAATGGTTGGTGATATTAACTTCCTGTTTGTGGCACATTAGTATATGTGAGGGGGGAAACTTTTCAAGATGGGTGGTGACCATGGTGGCCATTTTGAAGTCGGCCATTTTGAATCCAACTTTTGTTTTTTCAATAGGAAGAGGGTCATGTGACACATCAAACTTATTGGGAATTTCACAAGAAAAACAATGGTGTGCTTGGTTTTAACGTAACTTTATTCTTTCATGAGTTATTTACAAGTTTCTGACCACTTTTAAAATGTGTTCAATGTGCTGCCCATTGTGTTGGATTGTCAATGCAACCCTCTTCTCCCACTCTTCACACACTGATAGCAACAACACAGGAGAAATGCTAGCACAGGCTTCCAGTATCCGTAGTTTCAGGTGCTGCACATCTCGTATCTTCACAGCATAGACAATTGCCTTCAGATGACCCCAAAGATAAAAGTCTAAGGGGGTCAGATCGGGAGACCTTGGGGGTCATTCAACTGGCACGACGACCAATCCACTTTCCAGGAAACTGTTCATCTAGGAATGCTCGGACCTGACACCCATAATGTGGTGGTGCACCATCTTGCTGGAACTATGATGTCGGTGATAGGGAATTGCTGGCCATCAAGTCGGCTTTGGAGGAATGGCGGTACCTCCTGGAAGGAGCAGCTAACCCGGTATTGGTTTTTACTGACCATAAAAACCATAAAAAAACCATATGCTGTGAAGATACAAGATGTGCAGTGGGAGAAGTTGCATTGACAATCCAACACAATGGGCAGCACATTCAACACATTTTATAAGTGGTCAGAAACTTGTAAATAACTCATGAAAGAATAAAGTTAAGTTAAAACCAAGCACACCATTGTTTTTCTTGTGAAATTCCCAATAAGTTTGATGTGTCACATGACCCTCTTCCTATTGAAAAAACAAAAGTTGGATTCAAAATGGCCGACTTCAAAATGGCCGCCATGGTCACCACCCATCTTGAAAAGTTTCCCCCCTCACATATACTAATGTGCCACAAACAGGAAGTTAATATCACCAACCATTCCCATTTTATTAAGGTGTATCCATATAAATGGCCCACCCTGTATATTGAACCCATTGCAGGGGGATAATTAAAGAGGCATACGACTTGATCCAAAATCTAATATACATTGAGTATTATATAGTTTTAAAACATGAATACCAACATACAAATGTATGTTTATCATTAAAATCAGAACACAGTTAAAAATTAAATACAAGGTGATGATGTTTATTTTTTTATCTCATAGCAATGGGAAATGTGAAAATCAAGTATACATGGGTCAAGGGTGTTGAAGATGGTGGTATGTGTGTGTGTGTGGGGGGGGGGGGTTGTTGAAGGGAAACATAAATAATATATTAATGCTATCTCGTTTACCCTTGGTGCCCTCAATGCGCATGGTGGATTGCTTTTTAGAGGGCAGTTGCCAGGCAGCTCAGAGGTGACATGTAACTCCACAACTATGTACAGTAGACAAGGTTGCAGCATAGTGACATTTACTTGAATGGGTCATACTTGGCAGCAGTACGGCCTGATGAACACAAAGAATGTTTTTTTTTTTTGGCCGCCCACTTAAAGCATCATGGCCATTCTTTATGATGGGACATTAGAAGAGCATGGCAGATAGGCACCTAATATTTTCAGAAGGAGGTCTACAGTAAAATCGTAATCATTGTTATCAGTCCTGCTCTCTTTTGTCAACTACAGAACTCTGTCCTTCCATACATACAGTGTGCTGAGTGTTGTTACCCTAGGATAGGAAGTGTATTATTGCCAGAATCTCCAGGCAAAAATAAAGAAAAAAAGTCAAAAAGAAAACCAAGACAGTCACCACATTTAAGGACTAGCAAGTTACAATCTATTACATGTTTGTTCTGTGTAGCTCTAAGCCCTTAATAGACAACATGCTAAATACATAGCTAGCAATTCTAGCAAAACCTTTTAAAAATAATTTTGTACATAGTTTGCATAAATCTTCAGTGTACTCAAGTATGCAGTGCTAATTTGTAATTCATACTGTATGCATTTATTTATTTAAGGTACTTATATAGTGCTGTCAATTTACGCATTACTTTACATATATATTGTACATTCACATCAGTCCCTACCCTCAAGGAGCTTACAATCTAAGGTCCCTAGCTCACATTCATATATACACTAGGGCCAATTAAGACAGGATCTAATTTACCTATTAGCAAGTCTTTGAAGTGTGGGAGAAAACCCACGCAGGCACAGGGAGAACATGCAAACTCCAGGCAGGTAGTGTTGTGGTTGGGATTCGAACCAGCAACCCTTTTGCTGCCAGGCGAAAGTGCTATCCACTACACCACTGTGAGCAAGCCTAAGTTACATATGCAATTATATCTCTTTACTACTGAGAGATTTATCTACTTCTGACAGTCGCCACATTATCAGAACACTGATGTATTTTTTCTACAAATAGGGTGTCCACCAATAAGGCTCTATTCATCCTGCGCTTATGTGAGAGAAATTGATCTGAGAAGTATGAGCACTTCCCAGATCCATTTCTTCTGCATTTAAATGTACTTAAATGTAACTGTGTTTACATGCCCATAGCTGCATATAACCAGGCTAAATGGTTCCTGGATACACACATGTAAGCTGAGCAACGCTAAATGCACCTAGACATTGCTGAACACCTAGTGTGCATTCAGCCATAGAAAAGCATTACATGATTCCAGATAAATGTAGAAATTTGCTCCACATGCATCTGGACACATGCTTTTTTTGATGCACATGTGCATTAAGCCTAAGGCCCTATGTGCACTGGGCATTCAGCCTCAGTGCATGGGGCTCTGCCGTTTAGGTGCAGGGTGAGGATACAAATGTCCCTTCCAGCCCCGCTACCAGCAGCTTGTCAAAGTCTATGAAAGGCTGACAGCTGCTATGGCTGGACAGTGCATCTAGTTGTATGATCGTTTAGAGCAGTATGCACCCAGGGACAGAGGCTGGGAAAGCAGCTAAACACCCAGTGTACATAATGTCTAAGTTGTTAAATCTTTCATTAGTAAAGAGATTGTATCCTCCGTTTAGCCCCAGTCTAAATCAGTATAAGACATTCCTGCTGCAAATTTGGGAACTAACAGCCCAGCATAGAAAATATGACCTAATATTCAGACATGTAGGGAAATAATGATGAATGTATGCAGGAAAGTTGAACAATTACTATATGCACACTTATTTTGTGTTTTTTACACCATGACAATTCATTAATTTGCTGCATGATAGTGGTGCACTGTCCATCTATACACATCCACCTCTCCTCTCCTTCCTGCAGTGCTGATCCTCGCTGTTTACCTTATTTTACGTATTTACGCCACTGTGGAAATGGTGTACTTTTTAAAACCTTTTCTAGTCAAGCATCAAGCATTGATGATTTGGCGCATGGAAAATGTGCTATTTACACAAAAATGATATACTTATCTTTGGTAATGTTGTCTGTGTACTGACATTCTCAATATAGGAACTTGCTTTGGATTGTGCATATATGTATAAATATAGATGTATAATATTATACATCTGGCATCTCCTACCTGTTCGGCAATTTGCCCGACTATAGATCTTCTCACAAGTCAAACACTAAGAAAAGGCCGTGTTTTATAATCTGCTAAGTGCTAAGAACAAAGAGAAACCTTCAGGGACAAAACTATTATATCTGCCTTTACCTTAAAATGCAACTAAACCTCAAATCTCCTGGTATATAACTAACCAAAACTCTCTAATGAGCTTTTGTTCTTTTTCTTTTTTTTAATTTTTCAGATTGTTATATATTGTGAACTTTTTTAAAGGACAATTCCGCTAAGCTAATGCTTTATTTTTGGTAAATGTAGCTAGGCTTCAATTTGTATAACAGCAGTGAGTATGGCAAACTTTTGCAAAAAAATCATAGAATTTTCAGCAAGCTACAAGCAGCTGTGTTGGAACTATTTAGCTCCAGTTAGCTGAGGCTAAACAGAAACCTTAAAAAAAGTTTTGACTGTCACTTTAAAAAAGATTTTTATAGTCTTCAATAGGTGCCAGCACTACTCGAAGCCAGAGCGGGATCTAGTCTAGGGATCTAGTCTATCAGACCTGGGGGCAGTGGCAACCCGTCCATTAGACTGACCCCCTGATCTACATACAAGGTGCCAGACTATGGATTCCAATGGGCGGGGGGGTGTTTTTTTGAAGCATGTGATAAGAGCCGGAGGCTCTAATAGGCTTCAAAAATGGTGAGCCCAGTTGTGTTACTATAGTGAATGAATATTCGCTATTTTCACACTAAATTTCCACCCTGATTCACCAAAAGGTCAGGCGATCCTATTGGATGTCTAGCGCCTAGGAGGAAGAGAGTGGAGGAAGCCGCTGGAGGAGCGGACACCAGAGCCACTGCCTGCACCCCCGCCCACCACCTAGATGGGGTCTTCCCACCGTGCTGGAGGACACCAGAGCCACTGCCCGCAGCCTGGCACCCACCACCTAGATAGGGTAAGTGCCGGACTGACTGGCAGACAGTGGGGGAATGGTGGGATGTGTCATGCAGCCGGCCACCCAGGGGGGTAGTGCCTCACTGCCAGTCACCCTGGGGGGTAGTGCTGTGCCACCGGCAACCTTGGGGGTGGTTGTTTGCAGCCCCCTCAAAAAAACCCCACCAGCCACCACTGCCTGGGGGTGTAGTTCAAAATTCAGGGGGTGCAATGTCCACATTGAGTGAGAGTCACTGACAGTCTGTCACACATTGAGAATGTGACAGAGATGAAGGAACCAGTTTTCCCTGTTCACTTCTGTACCACAAGTATTACAACCCACAATTAGTGTCAGGTAGTGCAGCCATGGCACAGGAGTGAACAGGGAATGCAAGACTGTATTAGGCTGTCATTAGATTTAGTTGATTAAACAAAACTTGTGCTAGAGTCCCCTCCTCAAGTCAGGTGTTCCCATTAGAGTGGCACCTTATATATATATATATATATATATATATATATATATATATATATATATATATATAATCAGTATAACTAAAAGTTACATATATTATTGCAGCGCTACTTGTAACGAAATCAAGTGCAAACTACAGATACGAATTAAATACAGTAAATACATCCATAAAGTGCAAATAAATATATCCTCCTTGTAGAAAGACTACATAAGTGAAAAGTGATACATTAATAAAGTGCAGGGATCCGGTTTCTGACCTAGGAGAGCTGCAGATCTTAGGGATAGGAGGGACCTGAATTATCCCACTGATGAGTATATGTGTATTTTACTTATAAGCATGTGAGTGTTTTTATTGAAGTTTTTTAATAAACCTTGATGTTAAACGGAATCAGGCGATGTTGGTGTAATATCATTTTGCATGATCCTCGTTGAGCCTTTGCTGAAGATTCTGAAGGAGGTTAAGAGGTTGGGACATAGTGAGGAGAAAATGGTGTGCAAAATATGAAGAGGAGGATATCTTGGTGTCTGTTAATCTGCTCAAAGGAGGATATTTGAAGGCGTTTTAATAACGCCCAGGAGGTGAGGGCACATCTGGTGATGGGCACAGGGTGTTGTGTGCTTATCGCTTCACGTAGCTGCAACTGTCACAAATTTGATGGCTTATGTAACTGATGTGGAGTGCAGGATAAACTACCAAGACTATTATATGGACTATTGCATGAACTCTAAACTCTAGGAATTAATTTTGTTGCACTTTATTAATGAATCACTTTGCACTTATGTAGTCTTTCTACAAGTAGGATATATTTAATTGCACTTTATGGATGTATGTACTGTATTTAATTAGCATCTGTAGTTTGCACTTGATTTAGTTACAAATAACGCTGCACTCATATATATAAATTTTAGTTATACTGATAATATGCTTGATTAACCACATTGAAGGGAGGTGGTGAGTGCTGGCAGCAGGTGTGTATATAGCAGCTCACAAGGTTCAATACTTGTAGTTACCCTTACATCAGGTGTCCATAACAGAGTGCCCCCTTACATCAATTGGCTCCATTAAAGTGCCCCCTTACATCAGCTGGCCCCATTAGAGTGTCCCCTTACATCAATTATCCACAGCAGAGTGTCCCCTTACATCAATTATCCACAGCAGAGTGTCCCCTTACATCAAGTGCTCCCATCAGTGAGTCCCTTACTTCCAACTGTCCTTATTAGTTTGTCCCCTTAAATCATCTGTCCTACCAGAGTGCACCCTTACATCAACTGTCCCCATAAGAGTGCCTTCTTACATAAATTGCCTCCATAAGAGTTGCTGTGGATCAGTAAATGCTCTCTCGGAGATCTGAGGGGTGCAGCTAAAATCTTTGGAGGTGCAGACGACCTTCTATAAATTTGTTGAAATCCTGCTAAAGTCTACTAATTGTTTGTATAAAATGACAGCACCCTCCCACTTAATACACCCTATTTCAAAACATAATATTCTTAACCCTCAAGAAATTGCAAATCAGTTTGCAGATTTGTATAGCTCCCTATATAACCTCAAGGACGATAAAAACACTCCACAACCTACTCCCTCGGATATCACTTCCTTTTTGAATGCCATAAACCTACCCTCCCTTTCTGAGGATCAATTAGAGATTCTAAACGCCCCCTACGATATTCAAGAAATTAAAAGAGTTGTGGCTTCTCTCCATGCTGGAAAATCCCCAGGTCCAGATGGACTGACCAATGACTATTATAAAGTCTTCAGTGATATACTGTCCCCTTATCTTCTTCAAATTTTTAATCAAGCAACCTCAATCTCGGAATTTCCCCAAGAGATGCTTAGGGCCTATGTTGTCACCATTCCTAAACCAGGCAAGGATCCCACGACCCCAGCAAATTTTAGGCCCATATCCCTTCTAAATACAGATATAAAAATCTTTGCTAAACTCTTGGCGCACAGAATAGCTGATGTTCTCCCCAAAATGATCAGCAGAGACCAGATGGGTTTTGTAAGGGGCAGGCAGCCTTCTGACGCTACTAGGCGCGTTCTTAACGTTATGTGCCGACTCAGCTCTGATCGAACGCCTTCTCTCCTCTTATCTATAGACGCGAAGAAGGCATTCGACAGAGTTCATTGGAAATATATGACACAGGTACTTAACAAATATGGGTTCCAGGGCCCCATTCTACAGGCGGTTTTGGCCTTGTACTCTAAACTCTCTGCCCAAGTACTTGCCTCTGGTTTCCTTTCTAAACAATTTTTTATTTCCAATGGTACTCGACAGGGATGTCCCCTTTCACCCACCATCTTTGACCTCCTTATTGAACCACTTGCAGTTAAAATTCGTTCGGATCCTATCATTGAAGGTCTTAAGGTTGGCCCCACAAAACATTCCATCAATCTGTTTGCAGATGATATAATTTTATTCCTCACCAACCCCCAATCATCTCTGCCAAGAGTACACCAGATCCTCCTAGACTTCTCACGTATGTCCTATTACAAAGTCAACTTTGATAAATCCCTTATTTTACATATGAATATACCACCGCTCTTAAAACTTGAACTACAAAATGAATTACCCTACAAATGGACAGACTCCTCGATCCCTTACTTAGGTATAAAATTGACACCATCACTCCCATCCTTAATTGACCTTAATCTAAAAGCCCTAATAGAAAAGATTAAAACTCAGATCCAACACTTACATAACTGTGACCTTTCCTGGACTGGAAGATTAGCTACTCTCAAAATGATAATTCTTCCTCAAATTTTATATATATTCAGAACACTTCCCATCTCCATTCCACAGCATTACCTGACTGCACTATCTTCCTTGCTTTCTTCCCTAATTTGGAATAAGAAGAAACCACGTTGCCCAATGAGAGCATTACTTAAACATAAAAGAGTTGGTGGTATGGGTAATATTCAAATTAAAGATTATTACTGGGCAACTAAACTCACTCAAATTAAACAATGGTTCAAAAAAGAGGACCCTCCTATATGGATAGATATGGAAAGTGCCTTTTTCCCAACTCATGATCTCATATCCCTCTTATTAAGAGACAATTGGATACCCTGGAATCTATCCAAACTCCACTATACAACAGTAGATTCAATTAAGGCATGGAGACATTTATTAAAATCCCAAATGGACACTGTCCAAATACTAACTCCACCCATGAACATACAAGTTCTCAACTCTTTAATTAACAATTTACAAACACAACATTTTGAATCTAAGGGTCTAGATAACTTACAGAAGTTTTTCAATGGCTCCTCACTTAAGCCGTGGGATGCTCTCCAGAAGGAATATGGCCTTCACCCAAACACTAAATCAGACATTACGCGCATTCAACGTTTCTTATCAAAACATCCCTTAGCTCCTCTCCAAGTCCCCCAAAAAGCATGGGACTTTCTTAACTCTCCCAACTCCAAAAAATCGGGCATATCCATCTTTTATAACCTGTTCCAGGATAAACTCACCTTTACAAAAGAAACCCATATAATTAAATGGGAAAGAGACCTTAACAAGACTTATACATTAAATGAATGGCAAAATGCCATCCTCTCTATCCAAAAATTCTCCCATAGTACAGCCCATTGGGAACTAATGTTAAAAATCTCAAAGCGTTGGTATTACACGCCGGCCAGAATATCTGTTTTCGCTCCAAACAGTTCCCCCTTGTGCTGGCGACACTGCGGCAAAGTGGGAACTCTGAAGCACATCTTTTGGGAATGCCCCATACTTAGAAACTTCTGGATCGAAGTTTTTAAACTCATTTCCAAGATTACCTCGTTAACTATACTTGAAGATGCGGGCTTAGCACTTCTAAATTTAAATATCGACAACATACCATTGGTCTTTAGACCTACAGTCACACATTTGTTGCTAGCAGCCAGGACGATAATAGCTCGACTATGGAAGTCGCCAAATTCTCCTACCATTGCTGAAGCGATACAAATAACCAAGCAGAATTACATATTTGAAGGTATGCTTGCAACGAATGATCTCAAAAGGTCAATATTTGATACTAAATGGACTGTCTGGACTACTCTATACCCCACAGATAGTTAAGGAGATTGTGATCTTAAATCAGAGACTGATGTTAAACATTGATTTGTTATGAATGGATATAAGTGATGTATCCTTGATGTACCACTCCTACTTCCTCCCCCCTCCCCCCTCTCCCCCTATTGCTTTGCTTATTGTATGTACCCCTCTCTTACCCCCTTGGCTTATTGTATACCTTATAAACCCAATAAAAATTAATTAAACAAAAAAAAAAATGACAGCACCCCATTAAGATTCTTCCCTATACATTCCAATACTGGAACTACTGGATAGACCCAGATGCATAGAATTAACAGAGGGGCTACATGACTGGGGGAGGAATTATCTCAAGAACAAGTTCAAATGTTTGTGGACATTATACGTGCAGGAGGTGTTACTTGATTGGAGGTTTATGGTAAAGTGCTTGGGAGGAGCCACAGGAGAAGGAGATGTGGTAATTGCCTGTAGAAAAACAAAGGGAGAAACTTGTTCAACCCACCCTTCCTCATTTCTTCTACACGAGCTGGCTAAGACTATAGAAAGGTTTGTCATGACAACTTGGTTGTTAAGGCCATTTGTTGTTCTATTAAATAGTGAGATGGTCTCAAAATGTGGGGCCCATCTGGTAGTATGGTGCTTCTCCTTTTGGTATTATTTGTCTTTATTGTGACTCGGTCCCTTAGGAAGGCAGAAAATGGACAATTTGGAGCTGTCTTCAAGCTGGTAGGATGCCGCTGGCAATAATGTTGGATCATAGCCAAGCCTCAGGCTATTGGACACCAAAAACCCTCTTTAAGAATGCACCATTGGTAATGTTATTTATTAGATACGGTTTATTTTGTTGGTGTCTCATTGCTTCATTGGTTAAATAAAAGGCTGTTGTGGCCATTTGAAATCCACCTTGCGCAGTCTTGCACATGTATACATGTGGGGTCAATGGAGGGCCAAAACTGATGAATTCAGCAGTTCAGTTTTATTTACAGCCACAAACAAAGCCCATCAAAGTTTTCTGATAGCTTTGTTAATTCTTTGCAAAAGCTTGTTGTACACACTGCTTTTAAAAAAGTTGAAATTCACCGGAACAAGGCCTTAAACTGTGAGATTTGTGCTGTGTTCCCAAGTTTGCTCACTTTCTTTGCCCAATATAATGAGTTCCCACTATCCTATCATACTGAGGAAATTGTATCTGGAAGAGAGGAACATACAAATGTGGGTAGGAACACCAAAGTTTTCAAGATGGAAAGGAACAGGGTTGGGAACTATAGAAGGGAGATACCACTGTTGGAGTCTTCAAGAAATACACATTGGCAGACTAAGAACATAAACAAGTGCTTCTCTTATTTGTAATTGTTGGTTTATTGTGTTTAAACAAAATTTTAATCAAAGGCCTAGTCAAAGCCCTGAAATCTGAGCAAAACAATAGAGATCTGAAAAGAGTGCTTTAAAACTGTATTTTACCTCCTATAAAGGCATTGTCGTAGAATATACATTAGGTACTGTAATATACCAATGCCTTTATTTTGTCTGAGCAAAGCAGATAGTTTTGTAGTTTAGCTTAAATGGGTTGTAAAGTCAGATAAAAAGCCTTCTGTGTGCAGCAACCCCCCTCAGCCCTATTAATACTTACCTGAGCCCCATCTCTATCATCCAGCAATGTGCACGATTGCCTTGGCCATCCAGAACTCTCCCTCCTATTTGGCTGAGACACAGCAGCGCTGCCATTGGCTCCCACTGCTGTCAATCAAACTCAGTTAGCCTATCAGGAGAAAGGAGGTGGGGCCAAACCACAGCTCTGTGTCTGAATGGATACACGGCGCTGCAGCTCAGCTTGCTGTGGGGGCGCTCAACATAAGGGAGGGTCCAGGAGTTCCAGCCAGGAACCCGAGAAGAGGAAGATCCAGGCTGCCCTGTGCAAAACCACTTCACAGAGGAGGTAAGTATAATATGTTTGTTATTTTAATAGAAAAATAACAAGACTTTACAATCACTTTAATATGACAGTGTAATATTTACATTTAGAGATTTTATTTTAGTGCAATGTTTCCAAAGAAGTTGGGCATGTATCGGGCTGGCACATATAGTATAATCATGTAGGTGGTAGAGTACAGGGCTCCAGATCAGGAATTATATGCAGGATAGCCTTGAGAAAGAATACTCACTCTCACATTACTTGCCAATGACAGGCACTATGGAACATGTGAACATTGGGAAATTTCAGGCACTCCATCTCAGCATAGTTTTCGAAACAGGTATCCTGTAACCCATGTTGTTCTTTCATCTCCTCACCAAGGTTTCCAGAACATTAACTGCACCTTTTTTGAAGGCCTAGCTCAGAAACACAAAACTATAGCATTGTATACAAACAACCACAAGATGGCAGTTACATGATTTCCAAAGCATTTAAAGTGGTAGTAAACCCTCCTATCATTTTCAGGGAAGCTGCCATCTTGGCCTCTGTTTAATCTACAACTGCCATGATGCTGCACATGTGATCAGCTATGACACCAACCATTGGATGGTTTGACAGTTTGGTTTAGAGCACAACCAATGGGAGCGTTACATTTCCGGCACGTGCCGGAAATGTGACTGGTTTTTAACCTGTTAAATGCATGGGTTTACTACCGCTTTAACAGTCTCTGCTTCTAACAGTCTCAAGAATAAATCCTTTCAGGCCTCACCTAAGCCTGGCAATTCAACCAGGGATATTACCTAGACAGAGTCTTACAGGGAACTCCTTGCAGCAATCACCATCTGAAAATCCTGACCTGCATGCTGGAGGCAGTTTAAATAGGGATAGGGCTTCAACAAGACATACTATACCTTTTTAAAAGTCAGCTCTTAATTTCTAACAGCCTGTAATTTATTGGCATTCCAGTGCTTATGAATCTCTTATTGAGGGATGGCTCAAGGACTCATTTCCAGAAGAATTAATTCACTGAGGATATTTCCAAGGTTTACCTACCTGTACCTTCATAAGGGCAAACTACAAGGCTATTTGCTCATCCCATGCCATTTTAATATTGAAGTATATACTTTGTTAATTAAAACAATGATTGACACTCACTTTACAAGACTGGCACTCATTGGCCACTGTATGTTGATGGTCTAGATCTCTTACTAGCATAATAGTATAATAACATAATGGCCTTCCGTGTTGTATTTTTGTAGCTTTTTGGTGCTACCTTTTGGCCTCCAGTTGGCACTTCACAGATCAACAGAATAAACTAACTTTAAGATTTAGCAAACAAATTTTTTAAAGTGAATAGTCCACATTTTTCTGTTTTTTCAACTACTGTATTTGTAGAATCACAGTTTCCTTTAGATCTTTCACAAATATTTTCTCATCTGCATTGATCTAAGGGCTAAGTTGCTAATATCCTTTACTCACCTAATAAATGCCAAGATTGCTGTTAGAGTATTTTTGGTAAATGTCATGCTAACATTTCATACAGAAGACTGTACAGAAAAGTCTGGTAATTGATTTACAGGCAGCTAATAAACTGCCAGATTCCAACTCCAAAAAATGTGCTACTTCCTAAGCTGTTTTCTGGCAATGAACATGGTTCTCCAATTCACCTAGAGGAAAGTGATTTGCTTCATCCCAGTGGTTCACTCCAATCTCAAATTCTCTTTCCATTCCTTTCTGTTTAATAGTAGAAGAAAATTAGCATAACCTTTCTTTGTTTCCTTTAGGATCCTCACTCTATATATGTTTCTAGCATTCACAGCTAAAAGCTCCTTTACCATTTTAAAAACTGATTTACTATCACCAATACTGGCCAACCATATTTAATAAGGTGTGCAGTTTTCTAAAAAAAAAAAAAACAACTTTCTCTAAACATGAGAAAATACCATTATTATTAATCTCTAGACTTCCAATACATGAATAGATTGGTACACCACTTCTATCTCCAAAAAGTGGTCTTGTCAGGCTTTGATTCAATGTACCTCTTGTCAGAGCTTCCCTAACAATTTTTGTGATACTCCCTAAAATGTACTCAACTTTGCACGCTGACTCTTTTTATACACAACATTATCAATATGTGTGGGTAATAATTCAAGCAGTACAATCTGTTCAAATTGTTTACTGTTCTTTATCTTATAGTGTATTGTGTCTGCAAGTACTGTACTTTTATAGAAAAACATTATAAACCTGGATGTAAACAATGTACAACAACGGAGTCTGTGTAAAGCAATTTTGCAATAAAAGATTACAAAATAAATGATTTTCTTATTCTGTACAGCTCAAATGTAATCTACTCTTTCAAAAAGTTAGTTGGCATTAAGGTGAAAAACCTTCTGTGCTGCATTTTTCTTACCTAAGCCCAATCCGATCCAGCCATGTGCACAAGCGCAGTGGCTCCAGCTGCTGTCTCTCTCCTCATTGGATAGATTGATAGCAGTGGAAGCCTTCAATCAAATCCTGTGACATGGGAGTGGGGGGCAGGGTCCCATTGTCTGTGTTAATGAACGCAGCAGTGGGGCTCTGGAGCGAGCACACACAGGTGCCCCCCTGGAAAGCAGCTTTCCATGGGGGCATCTGTCAAAGAGGAGGGACCTGGAGCACCAGCAGGGGAAGAAGAGGATCAGGGCTGCTCTGTGCAAAATAATTGCACACAGCAGGTAAGTATAACATGTTTGTTATTTTAAAATGAAAAAAAGCTATAGACCCACTTTAATATAGCAAATTTTAACATTACATTAATCGTATACTGAAACAAACTATGATCGCTGCCCCTATTTATACCTTTTAGATATATACATGTATTTAGCTAATAGTAATAAAAAATAAAGAGTAATATCAAATCAATAGGGGAACCTCTCTGTAATGAAATATATTTGGCAGCTACTTTTGCTGACTTGTATTAAACTTGTGTGTTTTGGAGTTGTCATACTCATGTTTCAGCTTTACTACTTAGTAAGTCATCAAATTACCGGAGTATGTAAATGGGGATTATTAGCCTTTATAGATGGCAGTAATTATAAGGCAATTGTGTAGGTAACATTTTGTACTAGTTTGTTAGAGATTAATGTAATTTGAAAGGCATCTTTACCCAAGGCTATGTCTGAAGGCAACAAAAATAATGTTACAGTCACCAGTTGGATTACTCAATATTTACAATAAACAAGAGATTTGAGAGTCCAGCTACTCGAGAATTTGGCAATGTGGGAGAAACTACTGCTGGGAACTCCAAAAATGAAAGGAAGATGTTAGGTCATTCAACACAAAACTAAAGTAATATATTTTTTAAAAAGATGGACTTTAAAGTGGATGTAAACTCACCACCCACCCAGTATAAACGAATGACACAGTATTAATGTATATATAAATGCAAGCCTCCTGCATCTATCCCTACCTTGCAAATGTCCTTCCTGTAAGCACTAGCAGCTCTGTAAAACTCTGAAATCAGAGGGTGTCTGTGTTTGCTGGAGTTTGGTGGGTGGAGTTGTGATGTCACAAGCCTCCCCACCCACCTCTATACTGAGACATTGAGGAGGGAGGGAAGGGGGAGTGTAAAACTTTCTCTGCTGTGTGAAGGAGATAAGCAAATTGCTTGTCACTCACAGAGCAAGGGGCGGATCGACTGTGTATTTCCTTGTTAGTCAGACTTTCTCTTCCTGAAAAAAGATAAGCTCATTACTCACAGTTGGATTAACTCTTTGTGGCAAGACTGGGCACAGATGACATAACATGCTATACTCTACCAGGCAGAATTATTAATTCAATTTATTTTTTTCGTGTTTACATCCAATTTAAGGTGTTACTAAGGTTTTAAAAATGCCAGAAACTGCAAGATTATCCTTTTCATTGTATGGTTAGCTTAAAGAACAAATGTCGTAGTTTTGTCTTTACCACATCTACAAGTTTTTTTTCAAGTTGTGTTTTTGATACTTCTTACAGGGAAGGGTTAAAAATGAATGTATGGACATCAATAAATTATAAACAAAATTCTAGAACTGTACATTTCTTAGAACAGAATATAATAAAATAGAACATAAATACACTAAAAAGAAAAGGATGGACAGGGGATATCTATTGTTTTCTTTAAAAAATAATTATTCTTCTTTGGTACTAATCCTTAAGTGCAGTAATTCAAAGCAAACAATCGGAATTTATTATGTTGAAGTACAACGCGGTTTTCAGTTGATTGCTCCTAAGAATTAGAATTTTCGCATGAGAACCTTAGCTTCAATATGACTGCTTTTGCTTTATGTGAGGAATTTGGAGACAGCTGAAATATTAAGAATTTGTCCCCAAATCATTTTTGTACTGGAGTGAGTTATAGACTTCATTTCAATCACTCTATTTCTAGAAGCAGCTGTATAATTAATGCAAAATGGATAATGTTAACAGTGGACAATTAGACATAAACATTGCAAACTATTCTTTTTCCTACTGTTCAATAACAAGATTTGACGGTATGGAATGAAGATTTATTTCAATTATAAAGAGTGAATTAAACTTTCATTAGAACTTTGTTATAAAGTTTATATGAATGTATTATCCTGTGTGCACCCATATTATCATTTTGTAAGACAGAGTACTGAAAAACCTGTAAAAGTGTGCACATTAATTTACCTAGACTGACTTAAATAGAAAACAGCAAATTATTTTACAGGGAATTAATCACATTTTATTTATTCATAAATGGTATAATAATAATTCAATGCTAAAATGATTCATTTTAGAATGAATAATCAATTTAATAATGACTTGATAAACTATAACATAATTATTAAGGAACTGAGGGATGAAAAAAGTACAATTTGTAATCTTGATTATTTAATGGTTTAATATACATTTTAATTGTTGATGGAAAGTCATTTTAATGAATTCATTTATTAAATGACTACTGCTGGTGTTTTTATAGTCTAGTAGAGTTCAAACTAAAATTTCTGATTGATAAATCTGCAAAAATGTCAACAATTCTGTGTTTTTCTGTCAATATGGGGTGCTGTGTGTACATTAATGAGGGGAAAAAATGAACTTAAAAGATTTTAGCAAATGTCTGCAATATAACAAAAAAAGTGAGTCAAAAGAGTGAAAAATTTAAGGGGGTCTGAATACTTTCTGTACCCACTGTATATAGTACCCTCCACTAAATGTTGAACCACCTAATGTCAAATGTTGGGCACAATGTAACTCAGGGAACAAACTGTCTATATGATTTGAATGCCTAATTTTCTATATGTACTTTTTTCACAACATTTTCCATGATTAGGGTGGCGTAGCTATCCCCCATCTATAAATATATTAGGGCATATTATTTAGACATGAAGCAGCATGTGGGCTGGAGTAAGTAGATTCCCCCAGTATAGACCAGATCCACAGTTTAGACACTGTACTCTTATGACCAGTGAGATATGAGTCTGTGGGAGAAGTCTGTGCATGAACCAAAATAATGTCATACTTCCCAGAAGTCTTCATGAGCATTTTTTTCTGTCATCTGGATGAGAGGAGGAGGGGCTTTGTCTGATGAGTGCACATTTCTGCCTGCAAGTCTGAGCTAAGGGCAGATGGATTCCAGGAAGTGAATGCTACATGAATCATCTGCCCTTACCCAATATGGACATAAAAATGTACCCCTGAACAGCAATTTAAAGAGCTTAAGCATAATTTGGCAAATTTTATGTAAAGCAAAACACTTAAATATGATAATACCACTTGGCAAAACTATTTTTATTTTAATCACTAACTTTTATAAGAAAAAATCTGGTGATACTGAAATAAAGATTTGGGTACTTTCAGGTATGGGGTAACAATGTTCTACCTTGTCTCCCACAATCTCCTCTATTGTCCAGGTATATTCAATTGTTGTCACTGTTTAAAATAGACCTTCAATTAAAATGGAAGGTCTGCTCTATTGAAAGCCCCCCAATCCCCAAAGTTAAATTTACAAAGGTGAATCACTTAAAAATAAAATTCTTGCTAAATTAAAAAAAAAAAAGATTACCTGGGCCTGGTTTCTAATGCTTCTGAGAGGCGTGGATGACACCACTGTGTCTCACTGCTGCCTTCAGAGTAGCTAAACTCTTGAAATCCCACATACACCCCTGCAATGGTCTGAAATGCATGCTTGCAAGATTTTGATCACCCAGCTAGCCCAGCGGTGAGATATGGTCACAGTACCCACACCTCCCAGAGGTGTTAGAAGATGGGGTCAAGGTACATATGAACAGTATATTTTTAATTTTTTTTAATTTTACTGTATTTAGCAACAGCTTTACTTTTTTCATGGGATTGACTTGAGGGAGTGGGAGACTTTAAGTAGAGCAGACCTTCCATTTTCATTTTAAAAAAGGCCTGTGAGTGCACACAAAAGTGTCAATTCTCTAAGAGATAAATACCGCATGAATTTTTTCCGTTAAAATAACTCATGCGGTATTTATCTCAAAAGTAGTCAATTCACTAAAAAAACAGGCGTTGTTTACGGAATTTTCAACCAGAAATATTGTGCAGCGCTATAACCTCAAACATGATGTACCAAATGAATCTACCTAAAGTGCTAGTAATAATAGGAGCCATTGAGGTTGATGTTGTTACCAGCTCGCACGGCTTTACAGTGCTGGATTCTGTAAGTGTTTTTAATTGTTTTGGGGTGAGAAATAAAGTTTTATACTGAGAGCATTAGATCTTGCCCTTCTTCTTTTCCATGCCTATATGACTGAAGCTTATATGATGGGAGCATTGGAGATTGATTTAGACGTATATCGATACATTACATTAGCTCGAAGGACTGGAGATTGAGCCTGAGAGGAACACTAGATGCCAGATACACCCCAGGCAGGGGAAACAAGCGTTCTTTGCCCTGTATTAAGGTGAGAGGCCAACTTAGCTGGTGGAGGATACGATTCTAGCAAGTGTGGTCGGATCTAATTTTACACGATCGGGGTCTTCTCTTTCCGATCTCTCCATCTATGGATCTTTCTTCAGAATTCCAACTTGCTTGTTTAAAATGATGAAGTATTGGATACCATATTGCAAATATCATTGCTGTTTTAATTTTGATGGTCACTATTAATTTTGCACATTCGGATGGTTAATTTTTTGGTTAATTAACCACAGGTGTGGTTATCTATATGGTGAATGTTACATTGTAGCACTCTGCTTGCACTTTTTGAAAGTGGATTTAACACATTATGAATGTTATTGCACTATTATTAGCACTTTATTTTATTTACGCACAGTGATTACATTAATGTGAGCATATTATTACTAGCACTTTAGGTAGATTAATTTGGTACTTCATGTTTGAGGTTATAGTGCTGCACAATATTTCTGGATGAACTTTTTGTGTGTCAGCAGCTTAGAGTTAGGTGGTGTGATATATTTGCGCTGATTTTTTTTTTTTGTATAATACAGTTATTTACCGAATGCATTAAATATTTTTGTTTTGAGATATTTAGCACTTAAATTTTGCGTTGTTTTTGGCGTTATTGTTTCCCAATTCTTTTTTTTTTTGCAGGCTAACACTGCACCAGAAGGCACACAACAATAATGTGAAACTATGAAAACATTCTGTGCACTTTCATTCACAAAACGATCTCCCTCTGATGAAATGTTACAATTTATTTTCATTCTTGAGCTCAGAGGAGAATATTTTCACAGATACATTTTATACTTTTCACTTCCTGGCCAGTGCAGAGTTCCTCAAAATTTTTATTTTTTATTTTTAACTTTTGTACATTTCTAAAATACCGTCAGCAAACACCAGATGATAAATAACGAATGTGTGTGTTTTTTAGTGAATTGACTTTAATGATTTATCTAATGATTTTTTTTGCAGTATTTATCTCACTATTTCAACAAATGTGCGGTATTTACCTCACATTCATTATTTTACTTTGATGAATTGACTATTTTACTCTCTCATGCAATATTTCAAAAAAATGAGTCACGTGACTTTCATGTCGCATGCGTTAACCTTTTATGAATTAACTCCATAGCCTGTTATTACTGTGCTACATGTAGATAGGTTCAGGCTGTAAAGAGGATGCTGGACATGAGCATGAAGATGCAAGAAAGGATGAAAAAAAAACTCTTCCCTACTCCCCCTTCCCCATTTATCCAAAATATCTCCTGTATGGGTTTATATATACTTTAATAGACCTGGGAGTGCTTAAAAGCTCTACTCTAATCTCTTCCAATGCACTATATCGACACCATTCCCTGGCTGCTGTGACTTTACCATTTTATTGTGAGGAGGTTGGCTCATCTAAAAGCTCACTTACTAGCTATTACAAGCCTAAATTCAAAGGTCAGGCAGTGCATTATGGTTAGAAAGAATATGGTTTGGCAAAATCCCATATAAGCTGTTCAGGTTCTTGAATTTCAGCATTGAAGAAAAGTGCCGCAAGCCCATGGAAGTTGCAAAACCAAACCTCATTGCTACGACACCAGCTTCTGCAAAGAACTCTTCACTTCTTTGTTTCGTAGACTGTATATGAGAGGGTTCAGCATGGGGACCACTGTAGTGTAGAACATGGATAAGATTTGTTCAAGTAAGTCATAGCTGTCTGATGGTGGGGTCATGTATACAGACAAAGCAGATCCATAGAAGAGGGCCATAACAGTGAGGTGGGATGAACAGGTGGAGAAGGCTTTTCTTCTGCCATCATTGGCTTTAATGTGTTGAATGGCCCTGATAATTTTTACATAGGAAATCAAGTTGCACATAACTGGACAGACCCCAAATACTAAAAAGTCTACAAAAAAGGCAATATAAAACATTTCAGTGCCACCACAGGAAATGTTGATGAGAGCTTTAGCATCACAGAAAAACTGGTGAATGGTAACAGAGTAACAGAAAATAATTTGTAAGATTGAACTTGTAAATAAAGATGAATTTACACTCCCACCAATCCAGATGATCATTATTAATAATATGCAGACTTTCTTATTAAGTATACGATGATAGTGTAAAGGTTGACAAATTGCTACATATCGATCATACCCCATTATAAATAGAATAGTGGCCTCAGCGCTGTCTGCTACAAACATAAAAAATATTTGGATAAAGCATTGTGTAAATGGCACTGAATCATTTCCAGATAGTAAGATGTGGAGGAGTTTTGGAATTATAACAGTTGTATAAGAAATATCAACAACAGACAAGTTGCAGAGAAATAAATACATCGGGGTGTGCAAATGGGGATCTAAACATATCACTGCAATGATAACTGTGTTCACCAGCATTCCAATTAAATAGATGAAGAAAAAGTAGACAGTGCTAAAGATGAACAATTTGTGGTCCGTTTTCATGAAAAATGGAAAAATGCGCACATCTAGAGGAAATGTTGCATTCTCCATAAGACACAGGCACAGCTACACACAAAAACAATATAAAATATTTCCTGATACCTGTGTATGTTAAAAATATTAATTCTTTAGAATCATGGTTTTCTTATTGGTAAACATACATGTAATATAATTAAAATACAAAAAAAAGCATGTGTACATAGGGTCTAATATGTATAATGAAATAACAGTTTTGATTTAGAAATTCCTGTAAAAAAGTGACAAAATTTATTCCTGTTCCTGTTGATAGTTTTTCATACAGATAAGTAAAATCTTGAATTGTCTTTTTTCATCAGTCGCTGCGTAGTATAAAACAAAGAATTAAGAAAGGAATCAGATGCTAGTAGGAATCCATAGAAAAAATCTATATAATTTAAGTTAAAAACATAGAAATGGCCACAAGTAATGGCAGGAACTCATACACAGGTATAGCCATAGGGTAAGAGATGTGTTATAATCAATACTAAAGAAAACTCTGGGTAGTATTACTTGTTTGTATTACCTTACAAAGAAAGCATGAATTAAACTATATATATATATATATATATATATATATATATATATACAGTATCTAATAAAAGTGAGTACACCCCTCACATTTTTGTAAATATTTTATTATATCTTTTCATGTGACAACACTGAAGAAATTACACTTTGCTACAATGTAAAGTAGTGAGTGTACAGCTTGTATAACAGTGTAAATTTGCTGTCCCCTCAAAATAACTCAACACACAGCCATTAATGTCTAAACCGCTGGCAACAAAAGTGACTACATGCCTAAGTGAAAATGTTCAAATTGGGCTCAATTAGTCATTTTCCCTCCCTGGTGTTATGTGACTCGTTAGTGTTAGGTCTCAGGTGTAAATAGGCAGCAGGTGTGTTAAATTTGGTGTTATCGCTCTCACTCTCTCATACTGGTCACTGGAAGTTCAACATGGCACCTCATGGCAAACAACTCTCCGAAGATCTGAAAAAAAGAATTTATATTCTACATAAAGATGGCCTAGGCTATAAGAAGATTGCCAAGATCCTGAAACTGAGCTGCAGCACGGTGGCCAAGACCATACAGCAGTTTAACAGCACAGGTTCCACTCAGAACAGGCCTCGCCATGGTTGACCAAAGAGGTTGAGTGCATGTGCTCAGCGTCATATCCAGGTTGTCTTTGGGAAATAGACGTATGAGTGCTGCCAGCATTGCTGCAGAGGTTGAAGGGGTGGGGGGTCAGCCTGTCAGTGCTCAGACCATATGCTGCACACTGCATCAAATTGGTCTGCGTGGCTGTCATCCCAGAATGAAGCCTCTTCTAAAGATGATGCACAAGAAAGCCCACAAACCCCTAAGTGAAACTGTTCAAATTGGGCCTAAAGTGTCAATATTTTGTGTAGCCACCATTATTTTTCAACACTGCCTTAACCCTCTTGGGCATAGATTTCACCAGAGGTTCACAGGTTGCCACTGGAGTCCTATTCCACTCCTCCATGACGACATCACGGAGCTGGTGGATGTTAGAGACCTTGCGCTCCTTCACCTTCCATTAGAGGATGCCCCACAGATGCTCAATAGGGTTTAGGTCTGGAGACATGTTTGGCCAGTGCATCTCCTTTACCCTCAGCTTCTTTAGCAAGGCAGTGGTCGTCTTGGAGGTGTGTTTGGGGTCATTATCATGTTGGAATGCTGCCCTGTGGCCCAATCTCCGAAGGGAGGGGATCATGCTCTGCTTCAGTATGTCACAGTACATGTTGGCATTCATGGTTCCCTCAATGAATTGTAGCTCCCCAGTGCCGGCTGCACTCATGCAGCCCCAGGCCATGATACTCCCACCACCATGCTTGACTGTAGGCAAGACACACTTGTCTTTGTACTCCTCACCTGGTTGCCACCACACACGCTTGACACTATCTAAGCCAAATACATTTATCTTGGTCTCATCAGACCACAGGACATGGTTCCAGTAATCCATGTCCTTAGTTTGCTTGCCTTCAGCAAACTGTTCGCAGGCTTTCTTGTGCATCATCTTTAGAAGAGGCTTCCTTCTGGGACAACAACCATGTAGACCAATTTGATGCAGTGTGCGGCATATGGTCTGAGCACTGACAGGCTGACCCCCCACCCCTTCAACCTCTGCAGCAATGCAGGCAGCACTTATATGTCTATTTCCCAAACACAACCTCTGGATATAACGCTGAGCACATGCACTCAACTTCTTTGGTCGACCATGGCAAGGCCTGTTGTGAGTGGAAACTGTCCTGTTAAACCGCTGTATGGTCTTGGCCATCCTGCTGCAGCTCAGTTTCAGGGTCTTGGCAATCTTTGTGTAGAGAAAGAATTCTTTTTTTCAGATCCTCAGAGAGTTCTTTGCCATTAGGTGCCATTTTGAACTACCATTATTATTATTATTATTATTATTATACATGATTTATATAGCGCCAACAGTTTGCGCAGCGCTTTACAATATAAAGAGAGACATTACAATTCAAAACAAGAGGGTTAGAGGAGCCCTGCTTCTGCAAGCTTACAATCTAAGGGGGGGGGGCTGGTGAAACAAAAGGTAGGGACTGTGAGGGATGAACTGATGAGGGGGCTAGAAGATTCGGTTGTTAGCTGGAGGCAGGATAGGCCTCCCTAAAGAGATGAGTTTTCAGGGATTGCCTAAAAGTGGACAGAGAAGGAGATAGGCAGACAGATTGGGGTAGAGCGTTCCAGAGGATGGGAGAGGCTCTGCAGAAGTCCTGGAGTTGAGCATGGGAGGAGGAGACAAGGGAGATAGAGAGCAGAAGGTCTTGGGAGGAGCAAAGAGGATGGTGTGATGATATCACGTGTGAGAGACACACAAAGTAATGATATCACGGGCAGGGACACACAAACCTCGCAGCCATTTTGTGATGGTCAGCCATTACAGTTTGAACATAGGACAAAACTCCTCATTCCCCCCTCCCAACAACTTAGGAATTTCTGGGCCCCTGAACAGGTGCCAAGGAGTCTGGGGAAATGTTTTTTCAAGACCCATCGTAAATCCCTAAATCAGATCCCTCAATGGACAATCCAGAAGGTTCAGATAGGGAGAGGGCTATAATTCTCTACAGCCAGCTGTGGCCTTTCAGTAACCCTAAACTCAACATGAAAAGGTAGAAAAAATACATACATTTCATAAGTTCAGTTAGGGATATGACATAGCGATAAAACATACATATTTGGGTGCAGCAGTTCATACTGTGTAAAATGAGTGTAAACGTCGCACCCTTTTAACATAAGGAGAGGCAGAACTGGTATGTTACCTTCCTAGGGTCCCCGAAGGTGCCAGACCTGTCATGCCTGGACTTAATTTAAAGCCCTGTATGTGCTGAGATTGAATTCCTTAATGTGAGATTTGCCGGGGGGGGGGCAATCATGAAATATGATCTTTCATACACAACTGGTGAATTAGGGAAGATTGTATTTCAAGGCCCGCCCTGGAAAGTCAGTCTAAAAAATCTGCCTCACTCATGTGAGTGGTCAGGGGCATACAGCCCCCCCTTGTCAACCAGAGAAAACGGGACTGCTAAGACCCATTGCCAGTTCTCAATTTCCATCAACGAACCAACATCAGAGAACTAGGGAATCATGTTCAAAACACTGATTAGTCACATTTCAAAAGCAAGTATATTCATTCTGTTTCTTTGCTGCTGTAATTTTGTCTCATTGCTTTGTAACCTTTTTATTTTTTTGTAAATATTTTACTGCACCTAAACTTGACCTTTTAATTATTAAGTCTTATTCTGAAAAGTGTTAAGCTTGTCCCTAAAGCTCTTAATGCAACTATTACAAATCTATTCCTTTGAAGAGCGCTACTGTTTTTAAAATAACGCATCTGCATATACCTGTCTGTGGTGACAGCGTGTGTTACAGGTGATTATTCTAAAATCATTGGCATTGTTAAATTGTTGGAGACCTAACACTCCAGATCCAGAAAAAAGGTTAGTGGTGGCAGAGAAAGGGTTAATTGTTTGAATTAGCCCGGTAACAATCGCTCTCAGGCGGCTGGCATTTAGACGGTGGTCCCGCAAACTGGGAAACTGAAAGCAGTTGAGAGTGGCATTGTTACATTTGTGACAAGCGCGGTGTTAGATCAAAGGGGTCCTCGGCCACCCGTCAGTAAAGAGGGCACCGATCTGATACCTGTATTAGTGACAGGCGGTTTGGGCAATATTTGGAGATAAAATTGGTGATGTAGCTTGGGGCAGAATTGTAAATGGCTTTGTATGTCATGGTTAGGGTTTTGAATATTATTCTTTGGAAAATGGGAAGCCAGTGGAGGGATGGCAGAGAGGAGTGGCGGACACCTAACGGTTCATAAGGTGGATGAGTCTGGCAGCAGCCTTCATGATAGACTGAAGAGGGGATAGCTTGCGGAGAGGTAGGCCAATTAGGAGGGAGTTACAATAGTCAAGGCGAGCGATAACAAGGGAGTGAATAAGTTGCTTAGTAGTGTCAACGGTTAGGAAGGGACGTATTTTGGAGATGTTTCGGAGGTGAAGTCTGAATGATTTGGACAGTGATTGGATTTGGGGCTGAAAGGACAGGTCAGAGTCTAGGATTACACCTAGTAACTTGGCACGAGGGGAGGGACTGATAGTTGTATTATTGATCTTGATGGAGAAGTCAGGGGGAGGGGCACGGGCTGGAGGAAAAATTATGAGCTCAGTTTTAGAAAGATTGAGTTTGAGAAAGTGGTGTGACATCCAAGCTGATATGTCAGTTAGTAAGTTAGTAATGCGAGAGGAGACTGAAGGAGTGAGGTGAGGAGTAGAGAGAAATATTTGTGTGTCATCAGCATAGAGGTGGTATTGGAAGCCATGGGAGTTTATTAACAGACCAAGGGAGGAGGTGTAAATGGAGAAGAGAAGGGGTTCAAGGACAGAACCTTGAGATACCCCAACCAAAAGAGGAAGTGGAGAGGAGGAAACAGAGTTATAGGTCACACTGAAGGAGCACTCTGACAGGTAGGAGGAGAGCCAGGAGAGAGCAGGGTCTTGAAGGCCAAGAGAGTGGAGTTTTTTAAAGAGGAGGGAGTGGTCAACAGTATCAAAGGCTGCAGAGAGGTCGAGTAGTATGAGTATGGAGTAGTGGCCATTGGTTTTAGCAGTTAAAAGGTCATTAGTGAGCTTTAGTAGGGCAGTTGTAGCAAGCGAAAGCCAGACTGTAAGGGGTCAAGAAGGTGGTTGTCAGTGAAGTAGGAGCTAAGATGGTTGTAAGCTAAGCGTTCTAAAAGTTTTGATGCAAACGGGAGCAAGGAGATGGGTCTTAAGTTGTTCAGGCTGGTGGGATCCAGTGAGGGCTTTTTAAGTATGGGGTGATCAGGGCATGTTTTAGAGAGGAGGTGAAGGTGCCAGTAGAGAGGGAGAGATTGAAGATGTGGGTGAGGGAACATAAGATAGAAGAAGAGGGTAACCGTAGTAGATGTGAGAGAACAAGATCCAGAGGACAGGTGGTAAGGCGGGCTTCTGAGAAAACTTTAGAGACCTCTTTGGTAGTAGCAAGGTCAAAGTGATTTGCAATCTCATGAGCAGTGAGCGAGTGACTGGGTGGAGGTAGTGGTGGAGAAAGTAGAGAGTTAAAAGTAGAGAAGAGACGATGAGGACTGGAGGACAGGGCATTAATGAGGCTGACAAAGTACGTTTGTTTGGCAGCATGGAGGGAGGAAGTGTATTTTAAAAAGGCAGATTTATATTGGGTGAGCGCATGCTGGTATTTGGTTTTACGCCACACTCGCTCCAGTGCACAGCTATGTCTCTTAAAGTGGTTGTCAACTTGTGACAACCACTTTAACCTACAGGTAAGCCTATGATAAGGCTTACCTGTAGGTGCCCTGCATATCTCCTAAACCTGTACGGTTCAGGAGATATGCAGTGTATTTGTTGTGCCGACGTCATGTCGGCACATGCGCAGTGAAGAAACAGCCTCCTTGCCTGTGCCATGACTGGCAGCTCCCACGCGCATGCTTGGGAGTGACGTCACGCGACTTTGGCCAATCACAGCGCTGAAGTCGCGGCCCCGGAAGGAAGAGGGGCAGAAGATGGACGCCACCAGCACAGGGGACATCGCTGGACATCGCAGGTTTCGTTTGCAGGTAAGTGGCACATAATGGGCTACTATGCAATGCATAGTAGCTCATTAGGCTTCTAATTTACAGGGGCATGTAGAGGAAAGTAAACCCCAACTGGGTTTACTTCCTCTTTAAGGCTTTTGGTGTCGTCGGTCTGCTAAGGTTGTAATGGTCGGGGCTTGACATTTTGTGAAGTGAGAGGAGCAAGAGAATCCAGTGAGGATGAAAGTGAACTGTTGTAGATTGAGGTGGCCAGGTTAGGGCAAGATAGGGCTAAGATTTTGTCATGGAGGTGGTCAGTTGTAGAGTAGAAAAGAGAAGGAATAAAGTGGCAAAGGTTTCAGCGGGTAATTATTTTCTGCTTGGTGGGGCAGGTGGTTGGAGACAAGCACAATGTGAAAGTGATGAGGTTGTGGTCAGAAAGAGGAAAGGGGGTGTTGGTGAGGTTGTAGGGGGTGCAAAGATGGGAGAAGACAAGGTCAAGGGTATTACCATCAGAGTGGGTGGGGGACTGTGTCCATTGTGTAAGGTCAAAGGATGAGGTTAATTTGAAAAGTTGGGATGCAGCTTGGCTGTTAACATTGGTGGGGATGTTGAAATCACCAAGGATAATAGTGGGTAATGTGGAGGAGAGAAAGTATGGTAGCCAGGCAGAGAAGTCATCAAGGAAGCGTGACACTGGCCCAGGAGGTGGATAGATCACAGCAATCCTTAGAGAAATGGGAGAAAACAGACAAATACAATGTGTCTCAAAAGAAGAGAAGGATAGAGAGGGAGGGGTAGTCAGGACTTAAAAGGTGCTCAGTGGGGATAGAAGCAAACCAACTCCACTAGGTCTGGGTGAGCGAGTCCAGTGGAGGCCATCATGAGAGAGAGCTACATGCGAGGCAGAATCTGACTCTTGAAGTCATGTTTCTGTGATTGCAAGAAGGCTAAGGGAATGGGAGACAAAAAGGTCATGGACAGAAGTGATCAGCATGAGAGAGTGAGAGCACCAACACCAAATTTAACACACCTGCTCCCCATTCACACCTGAGACCTTATAACACTAACGAGTCACATAACAGGGAAAATGGCTAATTGGGCCCAATTTGGACATTTTCACTTAGGGATGTACTCACTTTTGTTGCCAGCAGTGTAGACATTAATGGTTGTGTATTGAGTTATTTTAAAGGGATAGCAAATTTAGACTGTTAAACAAGCTGTACGCTCACTACTTTTCATTGTAGCAAAGTGTAATTTCTTCAGTGTTGTCACATGAAAAGATATATTAAAATATATACAAAAATGTGAGGGGTGTACTCACTTTTGTGAAACACTGTATATATATATATATATATATATATATATATATATATTTAAATACATATAACATATATATATATACACTACAGTATATTACAAAAAGTGTTGGGGCGCCTGCCTTTACACCCACATGACCTTTAATGGCATCCCAGTCTTAATCTGTAGGGTTCAATATTGAGTTGGCCCACCCTTTGTAGCTTTAACAGCTTTAACTCTTCTGGGAAGGCTGTCCACAAGGTTTAGGAGTGTCTATGGGAATGTTTGACCATTCTTCCAGAGGTGCATTTATGAGGTCAGACACTGATGTTGGACGAGAAGGCCTGGCTTGCAGTCTCCAATTTAATTCATCCCAAAGGCGTTCTATGCAGTTGAGGTCAGTATTCTGTCCAGGCCAGTAAAGTTCCTCAACCCCAAACTCGCTCATCCATGTCTTTATGGACCTTGCTTTGTACACTGGTGCGCAATCATGTTGGGCCATCCCCAAACTGTTCCCACAAAGTTGGGAGCATGAAATTGTCTATAATGTCTTGGTATGGTGATGCTTTAAGAGTTTTCTTCACTGGAACTAAAGGGCCAAGCCCCTCCCCTGAAAAACCAAATGATTTGGAACAGTGCACAAAGCAAGGTCCATAAAAACATGGATGAGCGAGTTTGGGGTGGAGGAACTTGACTGGCCTGCACAGAGTCCTGACCTCAACCCAGTAGAACACCTTTCGGATTAATTAGAGCGGAGACTGTGAGCCAGGCCTTCTCGTCCAACATCAGTGCCTGACAAACATTCCCATAGACAAACTCCTAAACCTTGTGGACAGCCTTCCCAGAAGAGTTGAAGATGTTATAGCAGCAAATTGTGGGCCAACTCAATATTGAATCCTACGGACTAAGACTGGGATGCCGTTAAAGTTCACGTGTGTGTAAAGACAGGTGTCCCAATACTGTTGACAATATAGTGTGTGTGTATACACTGTATGCAGAATTATTAGGCAAATGAGTATTTTGACCACATCATCCTCTTTATGCATGTTGTCTTACTCCAAGCTGTATAGGCTCGAAAGCCTACTACCAATTAAGCATATTAGGTGATGTGCATCTCAGTAATGAGAAGGGGTGTGGTTTAATGACATCAACACCCTATATCAGGTGTGCATAATTATTAGGCAACTTCCTTTCCTTTGGCAAAATGGGTCAAAAGAAGGACTTGACAGGCTCCGAAAAGTCAAAAATAGTGAGATATCTTGCAGAGGGATGCAGCACTCTTAAAATTGCCAAGCTTCTGAAGCGTGATCATCGAACAATCAAGCGTTTCATTCAAAATAGCCAACAGGGTCGCAAGAAGCGTGTGGAAAAACCAAGGCGCAAAATAACTGCCCGTGAAC
>BLSH010546119.1:2105258-2117001 GCA_018402905.1 Glandirana rugosa
ACTCCCTTCTGGAAGGTGGATGTGTGTGACTTCATTCATTTTCTAATATATAAGACTCCGTACTAACATAAAGAAAATGTTAATCGATATGTAGAAATGATGGACCGGTAGACGTTCCTTTTAACTGTTTAAGGAACCATGACCCAAAGGTTTTGACTAATAGGTCCCAATGAAATCGATTCATATGTACTCGAAACAAGTCACACGAGTAAAAGAGGGAAAATCTAGACAAAAGAAGTTCCATTTACCTTTATCGAACTGTGGTATATATCCCGAGTTAATTAATACATCAATTAATTATTAATTAATACATCCCCCAAACTGACTAGCTGACTGGCTGGCCCCCCGCCCCCCCCGGTCGGTCAGTCGATCAGTCAAACCCCCTACATAATTAATTATTAATTAACTACATAATTAATTGAGCCCTATATATGGTGTCAAGCTATTTCCATTTACCTTGAAGAAAACAGATCTAAAAGGGAGAAAATGAGCACACTGAACAAAGCTCATGTATACTTAGCTAAAGTAACCCTGGATAATCAGTTTTGGAAACCCAGTACCAAGGAATTTGTCAATTTTCCTTGCAGATGGCCAGGTAGTAAAGATGTATAGCTAATTGTAAAAGAAATACAATCATGCCTCAGAATATATAATCTTTTACTTACTTCAGTGTGTGTAGGTGGAAGGTCTTCCCTCAAGCTTTGTTAGGATGAGTGGGATGTTCACTCCTCCTGTGTATGTTGGATGAGGTTCTCCTATCTGTATAGTCTCCTACGTCCGTCTATAGATCGGGAGGTTCCTGCCTCCCTGGAAGTCGAGGGCCTCCAGCCCCTGCATCTAAGTTTAGATCTGACTGTGATATAAATAGGATGTGTAGAAACAGAGTGCAGCCGGGATCTGTCACTAGAATCCCCGGAATGTCCGTGCTGTTGCTATAGATCGGGCTGTCTGGTGAATGCAGGTTGGGTGTCTTGGAGACTTGGGATGGGTGGGAGTCTAGGGCAGATTGCGGTGACATGGAATTTTCTAATTACTTTCTGAAGATAGTTGCCTCTCTTGTCCTCATTGGGTTGATGTGGCTTCCAGTGGCAGATATTGGATTACAATAGAGCAGTACCTGGGCTGGATGGCTGTCCCTGCGATCTGATCATCACATATTTCAGTGGCCTCTCCTTTGTGACATTGCACACACCTAGCATGGCTGTACATTGGCAGGAATGCAAGGCACAGTGCTGGTGGTTTGGGTGAACAGGGGCATCCTCTGCATATCCTTGGCATTGCGGCAGCTGTGCGTCTCCTCCCTCTTCTTCCTAGGCCAATAGGATCGCTGCTCCTTTAGGCCAATTGGGAAACGGGTCTCAGGACCTGCCTCCTGATTGGCCAGGAGGAGAATCAGTGTGACAATAGAGAATATTCATTTGCTATTGTCACACAACTGGGTGGGCTTGAGGCACAGTGCTCTGCGCCCCAAGCCCACCCATTTGAAGCCTATTAGAGCCTCAGGATCTAATCATGTGCTTCAAAACAAAAACCCATTGAAATCCATGCTTCTGGCGCCCTGCATGTAGATTATGGGGCTGGGCGCATAAATAGGGGGGAGGCGCCCCTGCGCCCTGCATTAAGGGCCACCGCTGCCAACTGTAAAAAACAGTGAACAGGCAGGCTTTTATTGCAGAAGACACATACACTGTCTTTTCTGCAATAAAATCTCCCTACCTACCTGCTAGTAGTCTGTGCATGTGCAGGAGTGATGTCACCCCCCACCGTCCAATGAAGAGGCCCAAAGACTGGCACTCAGAAGAAGATGCTAGCGCAGAACATATGGACAGGTAAGTATGGTGACTTTAGTACTTTAGCAATGTCACCCTTGGACAGGACATGTGTTACTGGCAAGATCACCTATTCAAAATAAAGAAAAAGAAAATCCTGAAAAAGATAAACTAATGCAGAGACCACATATAAGGGCTCATGAACAGCAACATTTTTGTTCTGTGATTCTGTGGTTTAGTCACACTTTATATTGCTTGTAACATCCTAAACCAAATATTGAACAATGTCCACAATGCACAGCGTGAGGAAAGTATTCCACAAAAAACTGTAGCAAAACATTTTGTAAATATCCTTCATTCATGCTGTGATTGAAGCCTCGTTGTAATCATGTATTCAGTGCTAAACAGTGAAGAAAAAACAGTAAAAAATGGTGCTCCACCCAAAGCTAAGGCCCCTTTCACACGAGCTTTCCGATCAGGTGCACCTGTTAGTTTTTCAGGCGGACCTGATTGGACGCTCCATTCACCTCTATGGAGCAATGGAGGTCATCAGTGACATGTCCACTGACATCCACTGCTATCCGATCCGATTCTGCCTGTGAAATCCAGATGGATGGAAACCCTTTTTTCCATCCGTCTGGAGAATCAGATTAGATAGGATCGGATAAAAATGGACAGGTGGTCCGTTTTCATCCAATCTCCCCATAGAGGAGAGCGGGACTCTGACAGGTCTAATTCTGTACAGTGAGCGGAGACGGATCTGTCATCCGCCTGCTCAGCGGGGATCAGTGGATCGATCCCTGCTGAGCAAAGTGTATTGCGCAAATGGACAAGCCCGTGTGAAAGAGCCCTATACGAATACATGCAAAAGCAGCAAGCATCTATTCGAATACTATACCTAAATACACAGTGCAATGCGCTCCTATTGTTTATTGTTGTGGTGAACAGCACTTTAAGGCTCCATGCACACTGGACGCTCTATATAGTCATTTTGGACGTCGGATTTCTGGCAGAAAAACACTGCTTTTAAAACTAGCTTTTATCAGCGTTTTGTAATAGCGTTTATGCGCGTTTATTGGCGTCAGCGTTTTTGAGCATTTTTCTCTTAACTTCATTAGCTTCCATTGATTACAAAAAACGCCGAACGCCATTAAACAGCCGTTTAGCGGCGTTTATGAGCATTTAGCGGCGTCCAGCATTTTTTGTGGTCAGAAGAAAGACTCTTGAGCGCCAATTCAGGGCGTTCAGATAACAGGCCAAAAATGCCACTGCTGTGAAATGACAATAAACGTCCATGTGTGCATGGACACATAGGATAACATAAAGGGGCATTTTTGGGCTGTTAAAAAAAACGCCCAAATGACCATAAACGGTCATTTATCAGCTTCAGTGTGCATGGAGCCTAAAAAGAAAAAAAATTAAAACAGATATTTCATATACTCTTTACTCACTAAATAAATGTAAATATTACCATTAAGATCAAAATATTTTAACCTCCCTGGCGGTATTCCTGAGTGTGGCTCGGGGTGAAATTTCAGTACCATTAGCGGTAACCCCGAGCCACACTCGGGATTGCATCGCTGGATCCAAGGCAGCGGTACTTACCTTGTCCCCTGGATCCAGCGATGTCCCCCGCCATGTCTGCGGGCTGTGTCCTCTGCCCGATGCCTCTGTGTGCCAGGGTCCTTTCCCTGCGAGCGTCGCGTCACATGGGGGGCGGAGACCGGCGGCAAATTCAAAAAGTGAAACACACAGCAAACATACAGTACACTGTGATCTTACAGATTACATTACTGTATGAAATCATTGCACATCCCCTTTGTCCCTAGTGGTTTGCCCAGTGCCCTGCATGCACTTTTATATTATATTTGTCATTCTTTCTGCCTGGAAACTTGAGAATGTCCATGGCAACCAAAAGGCGTCCCTTTACGTCAAAAGTGGTTTTTGATCAGCTAGAAAACACCGATAGTAAATAAGAATCATTTGCAGAATTGAGTGATACTGATTTCTGGGGAAATTCGTCATCGGACACTGAAAGTGACGACAGCGACAATTCTGCAACTGAGCAAATGTCAGTGTTTTTGGTTTGATTACATTATTGAATACTTTTTTTATTATATTATTATTTTTGATAATCATTTTTAGTTATTTATTATATTATAATTTATGATTTCATGTTTCAAACTTTATCATACCCGGGATGTCTACTAGACTCTTGTTTGGACAGATTTAAGTTATTGCTAAGAATTACAGGCCTACAAGATAAAACGCCAAATTTCCATGCAAAATAATTGTACCACTTTCAGCACCAAAAATCTGAAATAATCACACCGCCAGGGAGGTTAAGCGTCTAAGAATAACTTCAACAGTTGTAGACTTCAGATATTATGCAACAGCTTAAAAATTAGATATTAAAAAAAAAAATGCTAAATTAAATTTAAAATTATATTCCACCCAAAACTGATAAATGTTCATTTAAACCTAAATACACTGTGCAGTGCCTTCCTAATTATAGTGTAGTGAATAGCGCTGTAAAAGAAAAACACCATGAAAAACACTTGTAAGAAAACATTTTACACTATACTTAACAAAGGCAAATGTAGACTGTGAAACAAAATCTTTCATCTTTACGTTGGCGATTATATTTGGATCTGTTCACAGAGTATAGTGCATAAGATTTTTCTTGTTAAGTTTTTATGTTGTTTTTGTTACAGTGCTGCGTACCGCACCATTAATACACGCGTATTGCACAATACTAAGCTGTAATTTGTGCATGCATATCAAGATCTCTTCAACAAGCCCTAAAGCTGGCCATACAATAGTACATTTTCGAAAGAATGATTGTGCAAAGCCTCTTAGTACATTTGTTTACTTGACGAATGTCATTGAAAAGTGCTTTAAAATTTTGATTTTGGAATGAATGGACTTTCCGGAAAACCTCATACACTGTAAAAAAAAATGTTCTTTAGAGAAAAAAAAAATCCCATTTTGCTGCTTTTCTGATCACTGTGATCAAAAAATAACAGAGATTTGAAACCCGCTTATTCTGGTTAAATGGGATCAAATTGATATCTGTTTTCCAAGACACTAACCTACCCTATAACCCCTGGATCATATTATTTCACTGTACAGCCGAACCAACATAAGAGATCAGCTACACCTCATTTCTTAAATGCAGCAATTACTCTGATTCCTACTTTTTGGGGACAAAAAACTGTTCCCACTTTGAACCTCTGGCTCCGTAAAATAGACGATCTCTGTCTCTTAGAAGAAATGATGTATATGGCCACGAATAATATTTCTAAACACTCCAAAATATATATATATATTTTTTATATTATAATATTTTTTTGTTTGCTTCACTGTTTAGTACTATATCCCTGAGGCTCTATATTGGTGGTACTTTTAACTTTAACTCCTTTTTAGTTTAGTTCTATTTTTTTTGTATGCTGACTTTTTTTTGCCACAGAGCCCCACTTGGCATTGTGCAGTGAGTGGATGAGTACTTAGGGTACCTTAGTGTACCCCTATAATAATTGATTCCCAGTTATTATATTGTACTCCAAAATATGGGCCTGTTGGTTCGCGTTCAAATCTTCCAATACGTATCTTGATATAATTTCCGGTCCTTAAAGCGGTAGTAAACCCATGCATTTAACAGGTTAAAAACCAGTCACATTTCCGGCACGTGCCAGAAATGTAACACTCCCATTGGTTGTGCTCTAAACCAAACTGTCAAACCATCCAATGGCTGGTGTCATAGCCGATCACATGTGCAGCATCATGGCAGTTGTAGATTAAACAGAGGCAAAGATGGCAGCTTCCTTGGCTGAAAATGATAGGAGGGTTTACTACCACTTTAACATAGTTACCCTGCACCATGTATATCTACAATTTGTTTATCTAATCATGCTTAACCACTTTTGGACCACCCGCCGTCGTTATATGTCAGTAGTTTGACGCTAAATACTGTTGTTATGGCAGCAGGTAGCTGCAATTACCCTGATATTTTTATAAATGGTGGGCGGTCCGCTTTAAGGTAAAAGTGGTCTCCGTGGTGGTCTCACCGCGAGATCACTTTTATCAGCAGCGGGAGAGGTGCCCCCCTCCCGTCGCGTCCCGGTCGTCTCTGCTGCTTACTGGATCTGTTTGTAGCAGCAGAGACAATCCAATCCAGAAAGTCAAGTGTGGGAATGTTGGCCCCCCACTCGACTCCATACCATTGGATCATCAAACGTGACTTCCCCCAATGGTTTTGCAGGGGACTTTTTTTTTTATTGCTTTTAAGCGTAAGTCCTCAGATCTCACATTAAAGAGGCCCTGTCCTGCTTATTTCTGTTACAAGGGATGTTTACATTCCTTGTAATCAGAATAAAAGTGATCTTTTTTCTTTTTTAAAGACAGTGTAAAACTAAAAAATAAAAAGTAAAATAAATAAGAAAAAAAAATTTAAAGCGCCCCTCCCCTCCGATCGAACTCATACGCAGGTCGTACCCACATATGTAAACGGTGTTCAAACCACACATGTGAGGTATTGCCGTGATCGTTAGAGTGAGAGCAATAATTCCAGCATGAGACCTCTTCTGTAACTTAAAACTGGTAACCTGTAGAAATTTTTAAACGTCACCTATGGAGATTTTTAAGCACCAAAGTTTGTCGCCATTTCACGAGTGGGCACAATTTTCAAGCATGACATGCTGGGTATCAATTTACTCGGCGTAATATTACCTTTCAGAATATAGAAAAAAATTGGGCTAACTTTACTGTTTTCTTATTTTTTATTTAAAAAAAGTGTAATTTTTCAAAAAAAAAATTGCGTTTGTAATACCACGGTGTAACATAAAGCATTGCAGCGACCACCATTTTATTCTCTAGTGTGTTTGAAAAAAATATATATATAATGTTTAGGGGTACTAAGTAATTTTCTAGCTAAAAAACTGATTTTAACTTGTAAACAACAAGTTTGAAAAATAGGCCTGATCCTTACGTGGTTAAGATTTATCTATAAATCTTATATATGGTAATAACCACAGTGCATCACCCTTCTTTATCACCCTTCTTTATCTCTTCTATCTTTCTATCTCTTTTAGTTGCCCTTCTACTTTGTTCCACCTTTCTTCTGTCTTTTTCTCTTTTAACCTTTTTATAAATAAAACTGTCTATTTAACTCCGATATATATTGCCCACTTACTGCTGGGTGCAGTAGTTCTTTCATTCCATTTGCTTTGTATTGTATACCTGATTACTGGTATTTGTGAGATATGTTTATATTGCTATCTTTACGGTGTACCTTTGTCTATTTTGTATGTTTGGTCCTCCTTCATGTGGACCTTGTTACATGACTCTTTGTACCCTTTTCATGATGTGGCAATAAAAATGTATGAAACAAAAAAAAAAAAAATACAGCAATTTGAAAAACGAATTTCCAAAGACGTTCTACTAGTGTATGGACAGTTTAGGCTACACAAGCAATGAGATTTCATTACTACTGAGAGATTTCTCTACTTGGTGACAATCATCACATTGCCAGCACTCTGATTTCATTTTGTTACAATGAGGTGTCTAGCAATAAGGGATCACATATTTCATTCAGTAGTAAAGAGATTGTATCTTCTATTTATCCCCGGTCTACAAAGTTGGAGATTCCTGCTGCAAATACGGGCCAACTTGACAATACAACCCAATACCTAGACACATAAAGTATGCAGTATATCATAAATGGGACATCTCCTACCTTGGCGGCAATATGTCTGGCTTTAGAGTCAACCACTAAGAAAAGGCCGTGTTTTATAATCTGCTCAGTGCAGAGAACAAAGAGAAACCTTCAGGGACAAAACTATTACATCACATTCATCTTTACATAAAACTTCATTAATTAAGCAACTTTTCTCCAACATTTTTTTTTTACTTTCTTATTGTTGTATATTGGGAATATTGTTCAAAGAGCTATCCTAATAGAACTGAAACAAAGAGCAACCTTCCGGGACAAAACTATTACATCACATTCATCTTTACTTAAAACATGTATAAACTTCTAATCTCCTGGTATACAGTTGTGCTCATAAGTTTACATACCCTGGCAGAATTTATGATTTCTTGGCCATTTTTTAGAGAATATGAATGATAACACAAAAACGTTTCTTTCACTAGAGTTTGGGTGAAGCCATTTATAATCAGTCAACTGTGTTTACTCTTTTACTCCTTTTTTGTTGAATGGGTAGGGGTACAATGTGCCCCAAACCTATTCACATAGGGGGGCCCCCTTATTAAAGGGGGCTTCCAGATTCCGATAAGCCCCCCCACCCGCAGACCGCCACAAGCACCGGCCAGGCTTGTGGGGGAGAGGCTCTTGTCCCCATCAACATGGGGACAAGGTGCTTTGAGGTGGGGGGCAGAGCCCCCCTCCCCCAAAGCACCCATACTCCCCATGTTGAGGGCATGTAGCCTGGTACAGTTCAGGAAGGGGGGCGTTCGCTCGTCCCCCCCTTCCTAACCAGCCAGGGCTGCATGCTTGGATAAGGGTCTGGTTTGGATTTTAGGGGGACCCTCCCGTCAAATTTACATGCTTACTGGGCACTTAAACCCCGCTCCTGCCCAGACCAATTTTAGGCTTTCAGCACTGTTGCATTTTGAATGACAATTGCGCGGTCGTGCAGCGTTGTACCCAAACAAAATTTTTATAATTTTTTTCCCACAAATAGAGCTTTCTTTTGGTGATATTTGATCACCTCTGTGGTTTTTATTTTTTGCGCTATAAACAAACAAAGAACGACGATTTTGAAAAAAGAACAATATTTTATACTTTTTGCTATAATAAATATCCCAAAAAAGTATAAAAAAGAAAATTATTGATCAGTTTTGGCCAATATATATTGTACCACCTGTTTTTGGTAAAAAAAAATCGCAATCGGTGTATATTGATTGGTTTGCACAAAAGTTATCGCATCTACAAACTATGGGAATTGATTTCTGGCGTTTTTACCATTTTTTTTTTTTTTTTACTAGTAATGGCGGCGATCTGCGATTTTTATCGGGACAATGATATTGGGGCGAACATGTCGGAAATTTTTGACACTTTTTTGGGACCAATGACATTTATACAGCGATCAGAAATTTAAATGTCCACTGATTACTGTATAAAAGTCATTGGCAGTGAAGGGGTTAACCTGCAGGGGGCAGTGAAGGGGTTAACTGTGTTCCCTAGGCGTGTTCTAACTGTGTGGGGGCGGGGCTGGCCGGGAGATGACAGATCTAACTGATCCCAGTGACAGGGTTCAGTAGAGCTGTTAGTCCCCCTTAACAGAACGGAGAACCGCCGTGTTTACATCGGTGGTTCCCCGTTCTGCAGCTGTTACAGGTGATCGGCGGGTCTCCCACGCAGCCTGCGGCGGCCACGAGGGGCGGACATCCATGGACGTCCGCCGAGCCTGGTTTGGACTGGGGGGGGGACCCCACGCACTTTTTTCCAGCGATTTTTTTGTATATTGCCAGGAATCGGCAATACATTACAGCCGCTATTTTAAATGACAATGTTTCCTATGGAAATGTCATTATGCTCTGGCTATGTTCTACACCTCACAGAGACGCGCTCTTTTACACACAGACTAAGTACACCCCCAGGCACAATATTTAAAGGAATTTTTCTTTTTTTTTTCACTTTAACCACTTTCCGGACCGCCCGCCGTCGTTTGACGGCGGTCACTTTGAAGTGGAATACCGTTGTTATGGTAACAGGCGATTCTGCGTCTGATAAAAGTGATCTTAGCGGCGGATTCGCAGCGAGATCACTTTTATCAGCGGCGGGAGAGGTGCCCCCCGCCGCTTTCCGGTCATCTCCGCCGCTTAACGGACCCGCCGGCAGCGGCGAAGATGAACGCGACCGTTCCCCTCCAGTGTCCGTGAGCCGAGTGAGTGGCTGAAGCCGCTTACTCGGCTCCATAACATGGTTGGGCGGAAGCTACGTCACAAGACGCTTCCGCCCAACGGTCTTAAAGGGGACATTTTTTTTTTTCAGATGTCATTTTTTTGTTGCATTTTAGTGTAAATATGAGATTTGAAGTCTTTTTGACCCCAGATCTCATATTTGGGAGGTCCTGGCATGCTTTTTTATATTACAAGGAATGTTTACATTTCTTGTAAGAGAAATAAAAGTGATCAATTTTTTTTTTTAAATTACAGTGTAAAAATAAAAAAATAAAAAGTAAAATAAATAATTAAGAAAAAAAAATTTTAATGAGCACCGTCCTTGCGAGCTCGCGCGCATAAGCGAACGCATACGTAAGTCCCGCCCACATATGAAAATGGTGTTCAAACCACACATGTGAGGTATCACCGCGATCGTTAGAGCGAGAGCAATAATTTTAGCACTAGACCTCCTCTGTAACACAAAAATGCTAACCTGTAGAATTTTTTAAACGTCGCCAATAAAGATTTTTATGTTACAAAGTTTGTCGCTATTCCGCGAGCGGACGCAATTTAGAAGCATGACATGTTGGGTATCATTTTACTCGGCATAACATTATCTTTCACAATATGGAAAAAGTTGGCCTAACTTTACTGTTGTCTTATTTTTTAACTCAAAAAAAATAATTATAAAAAAAAAAAATCACGCTTGTAAGACCGCTGCGCAAACATAAAGTTTTGCAATGGCCGCCATTTTATTCTCTAGGGTGTTAGAAAAAAAATATATAATGTTTGGGGGTTCTTATTAATTTTATAAATATATGAAGAGAACCCGTTCACTCAGCTGAACCATATGCTATCATCCCTGATTATATACAAGACTAGAACCCTCCAAGGTGGGATTTTCATAGGCACAAACACAAGGTTATTATTAAAATATCAAAATTTATTGGTTGTACAGTATTAAAAATATTTTGAAAACGTATAATTCAAAAAATCTTTATCATAGAAAACATCAATGTGAATGACAGTTATGCTGTATAAAACATCCAGTTATGTACAATGACCTAATGCATTTCGGTGTAGATCACCTTCATCAGAGGTACAGACTTGAACATAACATCATAGATTGATCACTGGAATACAAAAATACAAGTTAGCATGTGGAAATTGTGCTGCAATACATAACTGGTAAAAATGGAGCCTATAATTATATATATCCATACTTATTTTTTGAAAAAAGACAAACTCTTAAACGCTGTTATAGCACGCTCGAACCGTGGGAGACCCGTTTGTGCCACATGGGTTTTCCGCAAGAGCTCCTGGCATCAACCTGGCGGAGGGGGAAGCTGACAAGCAGCACTAATACTAATTTTTTAGCAAAAAAAAATGTTTTTATCTCGTAACCACCGAACCCAAAAAACAGCCTCGGTCTTAAAGTGGAATCAGTGCTCCTGAAAAAACGATCGATTTAAAAATTTATTTTTTCATTGATACATGTCCCCTAGGGCAGGACCCGGGTCCCCATACACTTGTTAGGGCAATAACATTGCATATAAGCCTGTAAAATGAGAACTTTTGATTTTTCATGTTCGCGTCCAATAGACTTTAATGGTGTTCGGATGTTCGCCCTGAACTTTTTTTCCTGTTCTGGTGCGAACCGAACCGGGGGGGTGTTCGGCTCATCCGTGATTGTCAGTATGGAGCTCTTCCAAAACTTGCAAATGGATGTGATCCAATGAAGTGGAGATGAGGGTTATTACCGATCCTGACAAGTGGTTGAAATCCAATGGAGGATGTAATGAGGATCCACAGTTTAGACAGCATTCTCTCGTGATAGAATAGAAAAAAGGTGCAGCGCTAGTTCAATCAATAAATCAACAGTCTATTAGTCACTACATCCAGGGAATGATAGGTGCTCAAGGATGAAATCACACAGGAAGAAAGTCCCAATCCGTGTCAGGGAGGAAACAAAAACACTCAGGTGCCACTCAACACCCCTGCCGATATACTCTTACCAGAGAGCATGCGACCCCCTGATAAGAGTGGTCTAACACGCTTAGTAGCCAGAC
>BLSH010546119.1:2188258-2202611 GCA_018402905.1 Glandirana rugosa
TTATTTATACACATCGTGAATGGTTTCTTATTATCATTAAATATAGTAATATAATTATTTAGGAATTATATAAATTACTATTATTCTTTGGTAAGTGCTACACATATTTATTGAGAAATTTACCTCAAATTTGAATAGTTTTCCAATTCCCAAAGAGAACAAAATAGAATAAAAAAAAAGACTAGAAAAGAATATAACAGAAAACAAAAGAATAGAATAAACAAAACGAATTCCTAAAATGAATTAAACTTAAAGAGAAACATTAAATCATGATGGGAACATCTCTCTAATGATAGATATTTGGCAGCTACTTTTGCTAACTTTTATTAAAGCTTGTGTGTTTTGAAGTTTTTATACTCATTTCAAGCTTTACCACTTAGTAAGTCATCAAGTTACTGAAGTATGAAGAATGTTTTTTTGCCTTTACAGATGGCAATCATTTTAGATAGCAGTATATTCTGTAGGAAACATCTAATATTAGTTTATGAGAGGTTAATTTGATTAAAAAGCCATCTTTACCCAAGGGTGGTATATTTTTATAATAATATGGTTGTTAGTAAGAGGAATGGTGCGCTTTTTTCATAACTCTCTCAAGTGATCTGTTTACATTAGAATTTTAATTTCTTTCCAGTGTCTGAGGGCACCAAAGATAATGTCACAGTTACCTGCAGGATTAATCAATATGTAGAATAAACAAGTAATTTGGAAGTTCAGCTAAATGAGGATTAGGCCACGTGAGACACAAATTACTGCTAAAATTATTACGGGGCCTCTAAGAATGAAAGGAAGTTGTTAGATGATTCAACATAAAACTAAAATAAATATTCTTAATCTGGACTTGAACTTGAAGACTTTGCTAAAGTTTTTTGCGAGTAACTTGGTTTACGAGTGTTTCGCAATATGAGCGTTTTTTTAAAAATCCTGACTCTGTGTGCAAGCTCTGTCTCGCGAGATGACCAGGATACAAGCCTCTGTGCATGCAATACCGTATGTGGCCAGAGGTGCGGGGCCGCTGATAAGGCTCAGGGATGCTTGTAAACACTCTGAAATATCGAAAGTGTCAACAGTTCCTGAGCATTTCTGAGTGTTTCCAAGAGTCTCCAAGCCTCACCAGTGCCCCCGCACATCTGGCTACATCCAGTACTGCATGTACCAGCGCCCCCGCACCTCTGGCCACATACAGTACTGCACAGACAAGCAGTCATTGTGGAATGAATCATCTGAGTTTCCATTGTTTCCTATGGGGAAAGGTGCTTTGATATACAAGTGCTTTGGATTACAAGCATTCCCCTGGAATGCATTATGCTCGTAATCCGAGGTTCCACTGTACCCATAACTAAGTTCAAGATTTTCCTGTTTATTCTATGATTAAGTTACATTAACATTTCTAGTATGTTTGTCTTTGCCAAATGCAAGTTTTTAACTAGTGCTTTTGATACTTTTTACAGAAAATGTTTAAAAGACAGTGAGTGTATATGCATTAAAAAAAGAAGATAAACATAATGGCAGAACTGTATATTTCTTAGAAAAGAATTGAATAAAATAGAATAGAAATGAACAAAAAATATAAGAATAAAGGGAAGATTCTTATTTTTAGGTTATTAATCCTTAAATTCAGCAAACCATAGAAACCAATCAGAATGTGTTCTGTTGAAATTAAACAAGTACAATATGGAAGCAAATTAATTGCTATAGGTTACTGCTTTTAAGAATTAGCATTTAAGAATTAAAACTCTTCCTTCAATAAGATTGCTATTGCTTTATGCCAGAAAATGGGAGACAACTGAAATAATATGATCTGCCCCCCTAATTATTTTTGTACTGGATTGAGTTATAAACATTGTTTCAATCACTCAATCTCTGACTAAAGCTGTATTAATAATTAAAAATGGATAAAGATAATGGTAAACAATTGAAGAAAAACTCTGTGAACCATTCTTGGCCCGGTTATTCAATAACAAATCTTTTATAGTATAAAATAAAGATGTATTGCAATTATAAAAAGTAAATTCAACATTTCTTAGAACTTTGTTATGAAGTTTACATGAACTTATTCACCTGTCTGCATGTGATACATATTTGGAGTAGAGAATGTGTAGCGCTGACCAATAAACTTAGTAATACAATCTGCCCATAGTGTCTGAAAAGATTATGCATCAAAAAGTATGTGAATAAAAAAAAAATCCAATTAAAAAAAGATGGTGTAATAACTAGGAATCACCACAAGATGTCACCTGTGCACTCATCACATAAGAATTGATCTAGGGGTCTTTCTATGTATGTGTGGCAATCTAAGTCTGACTTAAATAAAGTGCAATTGCAATATAGACATAATCAGGTCCAACATAAAAGCAATCAGAACGTGCTATATACGTAAAATGCAGTGTGAAAAAGAAATATATCCACAAAACTCTAAAATCAAACTTTAAATTAAAAAAGTGCGATAACTAGAATTCACCACCGGAGGTCATCTGTGCATCAATCATTCTCTAATCCAAATAATTTTTTTTGGTATCAGGTTACCTTATCTGTGTTGGCAGCTACCACCTTATTTTACCTACTGGTTTGCACACTAGTTCTATTTACCCTTTATATGTGATACATATTATTTTCTAAGGCTGGCCATACATTATACAATATTCTTGTGCAATTTTCCTTACATTAGTCATATTTAATTTAGTTATAAATGACTTCATAATATTAATATAGCAAGGCTAAAATAATTATTATTAGAATAAATAATCAATTTAACCAATTCAGCACCGGAAGGATTTCACACTTTAGGACCAGAGCACTTTTTGTGATTCGGCACTGCGTTGCTTTAACTGACAATTGCGCGTACGTGCGATGTTGTACCCGAACAAAATTTGCGTCCTTTTCCCCCCACAAATAGAGCTTTCTTTTGGTGGTATTTGATCACCTCTGCGTCATTTCTGATCGCCGCTATAAACAAAAAAAGAGCGACAATTTTGAAAAAAAAAAAAAAAACTATTTTTCTTACTTTTTGCTAAAATACAAATCCAAAAAAAAATAAAAAAACAAAAAAAAAATGTTTTAATTGGTTTTGACCGATTTATATTCCTCCTCATATTTTTGGTAAAGAAAAATCGCAATCGGCGTTTATTGATTTGTTTGCGCAAAAAGTTGCCGCGTTTACGAATTATGAGAATTCATTTCTGGGTTTTTTATTTTTGTTTTATTTTTTACTAGTAATGGCAGCGATCTACAATTTTTAGCAGTACTGCGATATTGCAGCGGACAAGTCGGACCATTTTGACACTTTTTTGGGACCATTGGCATTTATATAGCGATCAGTACTATGAAAATGCACTGATTACTGTGTAAATGCCATTGGCAGTGAAGAGGTGGGGACTGCAGGGGGCGCTCTAAGGGTTAACTGTGTTCCCTCAGTGTGTTCTAACTGTATGGAGGCTGGGCTGGCGGGGGGGGGGGGAGTAATCACGGCTTCCACATACAGGAAGCCTGTGATCACAGCCCTTCCCCTTCTGTCAGAACGGAGATCCGTGTTTACATGCACGGACCTCCGTTCTTTCACTGCGAGGGAACTATCGCGGGTAGCCGATTGAGATCGAGTCCGCCCTACCCGCTCCCTGCCCCCCCCCGGAACACAGTAAGCACACGAGTGCGCCTCCGGCGGCGCATGCTCACAATACTCGTTATCACGGCCACCGTCAGGTGATGGCGGTTTGCGATAACGAGCCACTTCGCCGCCTTCACGCTGCGGCGGGCGATCGGCAAGTGGTTAATAATGACTTAATAAGTTATAATGAATGAAAAACATACAATTTATAATGTAGTTTTTTTTTAATTTTATGCACATTTTATTTATACCCAAAAATAATTGTATTCATTTAATAAATTATTATTGTTAATGTTTATGTATACAGTATTTTAGGAATTTGGAGGCTATTAGGGATGGGCTGAACGACCACCTGTTCGGTTTGCACCAGAACTTTCGAACCGAATAATGAACCCCATTGAAGTGTATGGGACCCAAACGTGAACAGTCAAAAGTGCCCATTTTGAAATTATATATATGCAAGTAATTGGGCATACAATGGTTATGGGGGTCCGGGTACTGCCCTGAGGGGCATGTATCAATGAAAAAAAAGTTTGTAAAAAACGTCATTTTTAAATGAGCAGTGATTTATTGATGCTTAAAGTGAAAGCATAAAAATGAAAATTTCCTTTCAATATAGTGGTTGGGGGGTCCTCTTAGTCTACCTGTAAAGTGGCACATCTGTACTGTGTATAGAATCTGCTGCAGCAATAATTGCATTTATAAAGCCCAAAAAAATGACATTTTCCCTGCAAGCTTCCTTTATTTTGTAAGCAATGGCTTGGGGAGCCAGTCTGTATGATGAGGCCACAATGTAGTGCACTGGGAACAGGATTAGAGATATTTTGGATAAATTCTGGTGTCTCTTCCACACACTTTGGATAGAATTAACGGATGCATGCTCAGATAAGGGCCTGGTATGTATTTTTTTTGGGGGGGGGGGGGGGGTCCCATGCCATTTTTTATTGTTTTTTTCTGAATTTTCTATTGCTGCAATTTTTTTGTTTACATTTCAGCTGTCAGTGGGGATGCCTGATATTCAAATTTGGATCTGTTGAAAAATGATCGACTGATTCAAATTCTGTGTGAAGAATAGCTGGTTGTAAAGTGGCTGTTAACCTACCAATGTAACTTTAAACTATCCTCTCTGGTTATGTATGTAATTGCCCCCTGTGACTGTGCTTTATAAAAATAATGTTGTATATACCTTGTTTACAGAGCGCTGACCGGCGCTCATTGACCCGCCGCCTCTCTCCTCTCAACCCGAAAGATGCAGCAGGAGGGGCCGAGGATCCACCGCTGACGTCAGTCAGGAGGGGAGGAGGAGAGAGGTGGCCCCGCCGCTGCATCTGTGGGGCTGAGAAAGGAGAGAGGCGGCGGGTCAATGAGCGCCGGCCAGCGCTCTGTAAACAAGGTATATACAACATTATTTTTATAAAGAACAGTCACAGGGGGCAATTACTTTAAAAAAACAGAAGATTGTATTAAAAACAAACAGTAATTTGATCAGCAGGATGGGAGGGGGCGGCACGGACACGGAGCTGATAGGCAGCAGGGGGGAGAGGACAGAGGAGAGCACACAGGAGACACAGAGAAGAGCTGCGGCTGACGGAGACACGTCAGCTGACCATGGTGTCAGGGCTCAGTAGCCCTGATATATCGGGGGCAGCGTACAAAGGGGAGGGAAGAAACTGACAGGATCAGCCAGGTATTACAGGTGATACAGGGGGGCCAAATTACACAGCACAAGTACTGTGCGGTATAACATGCTTTATAGCAACCGGATCTTTATTTTATTTTTTTGGGGTTAACAAACGCTTTAAGTAGCGTTTTTTATTTGTGGTGCTCAGATACAGTTTATTTCTGCTTTAATACAAATTAGTATTAGGAAATATTTTTTTTGTGAATGTGTTTAAAATGTGTTTTTTTGTTCCTCCTTATTCCTATTAAAGGGATATTTATTTGCAATATAAATAAGTTTATGCTTTTATTTTTACTCTTTAATTGTATAGAATGCCAGGCCCTGTTTCTGAATTAGTATAACCAACTCAATACTGGGCACCTTCACCCCCTTCCTGCCAAGGCCATGTTTAAGTTTTCAGCGATGTCACACTTTGAATGACAATAAATTATTATTTGGTGTTGTTTAATCTCCATAGTTTTTTCTTTTATTTTTTGCTACATAAACAAATACCAACACTTTTGAAAAAAGCACATTTTGCTTAGTTTCTGTCATAAAATTTTACAAACAAATAACCCAAATCAGTGTATATTATTTAGTCTGTTTGAAAGTTATATAATATACAAGCTATGGAACATATAATTGAAAATATGTCATTCCTTATGTACTGACTACCTATCTCATTTTTTGAGGCCCTAAAATGCCAGGACAGTAAAAAGACCCCCCCCCCCCCCAAATAACCACTTTTTTAAAAAATAGACAGTTCAAGGTATTTAGTAAGAAGCATGGTGAGTTTTTTTTAAGTTTTTTTTTCACAAAGTTGTCATTTTATCAAGTTAATTCTCACTCACAGCATAGGCATACTTAGAATTGGGCTTTCAAGGAGCATAAATCTAATCTCTTGACTACTTATCACATTTTAGGAGGTCTTTGAAACACCCGGACAGTGGAAACACCCACAAAATGATTGCAAGCAAACACTCCAAGGTATTTTCTGAAAGGCATAGGGAGATTTTTGAAAATTTCATTTTTTGACACAAGTTTTTGGAAAATGCAGGAATGAAAATAAAAATGTATTTTTTTTACAAAAAATTGTCAATTAATAAGATATTTCTAACACACATCACAGACATATATGAAATTACACACGAAAAACACATTCTGCTACTCCTGAGTATGAGGATACCATATGTGTGAGACTTTTTTCCAGCCTAGCCACACAGAGGGGCCCAAAATCCAAGGAGCACCTTCAGGATTTCTAGGGGCATACATTCTGCATCTAATTTCCTGACTACCTATCACATTTTTTGGAGGCCCTGGAGCACCAGGACAGTGTAAACACCCAAAAAATGACCACATAGTGACATGGGCAGCCTTTTGCAGACTTTATGTTTTGCCACAAGATTTTGGAAAATGCAGAATGAAAATGAAAATGTATTTTTGTACGCAAAGTTGTCAATTTAATAAGATATTTCTCACACACAGGATGTGCATACTTAGAATTACAGCCACACATTTTGCTACTCCTTCTGAGTATGGCAATACCACATGTGTGAGACTTTTTTTACTGCCTGGACTGATTATGTACCAGGCATTGTATCTTGTATAGCACACAAATCAACCAATTGTATCAAAATCAATTGTACTGTAATTGTCACTTCTATAAGAGTGGTCAGGGAATAAAGCTTAATGGTGCCTCACCTATATTAGTCTATGTTCCTGTAAGCAAAGAAAGCCTAGCCTACTGCTACGTGGCTGCTCAAAGAGTGACATGTTCTCTGGCCAGGAAGAAGGCTAAAGAAATGAAGAACAAGAGTTCCTTTGGTTCCAGGTTCATGTGAATGGGGTGGTTTCTTGTGTGGGGTCCAGGGGATTAGAGCAGGTGTTGAGCAGGTGATACAATGCATCCTCACTGCCTGTCAAATGTTTTCTAAAGAGTGATCCAAACATGGATGGCTCTTCAGAGAGCATTGCACATGTGAACCTTATGGTTCTTATGAAGACCTTATGGTGACACAATGACTGCTCTGATAGTGATCAGGGACACTCTGACTGCTGTAGTGGTGATCTGGGACATTGTAACTGGTGTGGCGGTGATCAGGGACACTGCAACTGGTGTTGCTGTAATCGGGGACACTGTAAATTGAGTAGCAGCAATTAGTGTGGCAATGATCAGGGACACTGGTATTGGTGTGGCAGGGATCAGGGACCCTGTAACTGGTGTTGCGGTGATTAGGGACATTGCAACAGGTCCCTAATTAGGTTTATTAGGGAGACTGTGATTAAGGACATTGACTGGCGACAGTATGTAAAAAAAAATGTTTGTTTTTTTTTTTGCATTTTCTTTTTTTTACAATGTTGATTTTTTTATTTTTTTACATACTGTCACCAGTGTAGAGCACTAACACCATAGTGACACTGGGAAGGTGATTGAGATTTTTTTTTACACCGTAATTGCTTGTTACAGTGATGATCACTAACTATCATGAATGGCTATTATTCATGACTCATTGTTTCTGATTGCTGTGATTGGCTACAGCTATCATATGGTACAGGGCTTCAGTCACGGCCATGCAGCATCTGAGCACTGTGCCCAATCACAGAGATCACAATAGTAATCAGAGCTGTTGTGAATGAAAGCTATTCATGACATATATTTATTTGTGAGCATGTGATCATTGTGATTACAATGATTACATGATACCTGGGCCAATCACAGATCAGACCGCAGCGGGCCCCATGGGTGTGTGTGCGGCACGTAAGCTGGAGGATGTCCAGTGAAGTTCTCCAGGAACTGAAGAATACCTGCCTGGCTGTATTTATATATTGGCCAGGTGGGAAGTGGTTAACTTGAATTAGAAACTAGAGCAGTTGATCTTTTAACATAGGAGAGCTTTAAACAAATTTTAAAAATGTGGGTGAAATATCTTCAAGTAACCAGTTTGGTATCAAATTTCTGAGGATGAAGGTGTAACGAGCTTGGGAATGTTGGAATAATATTTTGTTTGAGGATTTTCTTGAACCAGAGGAATGGGATAGGTTAGAATGTTTTATAGATGTAGATATGCAATGTATTTGGCATCTTCATTTTGCATATTTGCTAAATTTAGTCCATGTAATAATGAGTCTTTTTTTTCTAGGGTATACCATGTGTTTGTCAATCAATTAATAAAATATGGGATAAAAATGAAAAAGACACAAATTAACAGAAAATAAAGAAGCTAAGGCATTAACAATTGAAGAGTTAACTGCAAAATTCATTTTAGAGGACAAATATTGGCCCATAAAAGGATGTTTGGTTGTACAGATCTGTGCTTACAGGCAGGGCACACAAGAAAATGTACTCCAGCACTGCAATTCAAAAAAACTCAAGCATAGTTTGGCACATTAAATGTAAACCCAACCACTAAATATTTTGATATACACTGTAACATTATAAAACCATTTCGAAAAACTATTTTTATTTTTATCACATGAAAATAACGTCTGGTGAAACTGATATAAAGATCTGGGCACTTTCTGATATGTGGTGGCAATCTTCTGCCTTGTCTCCCACAATCTCCTCCATTGTCCAGGCATATTTCACTGTTGTAATTGTTTAAAGTAGACCTTACGTGAAAATGGAAGGTCTGCTCTACTGAAATCGCCCCACCTCCAACATCAAATCACTTACAAAGGCTGTTTAAAAATAAATCTTTTGCTAAAAAAATATAAAAATTACCTTGGCCTGGCTTCTAATGCTTCTGAGAGGTGTGGATGACATTACTGTGCCTCACTGCTGCCTCCAGGGTAGCTGGACTCTGGAAATTCCACATACACCCCTGCAACAGTCTCAAATGCATTCTTGAAAGATTTCTAGCACCTAGATATCCCTGAAAGCAGGGTGAGACATGGTCATAGTACCCACACCTCCCAGAAGTGTTAAAAGCTGTGGTTGAGGTAAATATTTATTCTTTTATTTAGCAACAGAATAAATTATTTCACACAGGGCACGTCCATTTTGATGGACTCCGCTTGCTCAGTTGGGGATCGATCCCTTGATCTCCGCTGAGCAGTCGGATAACAAGTCCGTCTCTGCTCACTCTGCAAAGACGGACCTGTCAGATCCCCGCTCTCCTCTATGGAAGATCGGATGAAAATGGATCCACCTGCCCGTTTTCATCTGATCCGATCTGCCAGATGGATGGAAAATAGGGTTTCCATCCGTCTGGATTTGGCGGACTGGATCGGAGTGGATGTCATCCGACATGTCACCGCTGACTTCCATCGCTCCATAGAGGTGAATGGAGCATCTGATCAGGTTCGCCTGAAAAACTGACACGCGGACCTGATCAGACAGCATATGTGAAAGGGGCCTTAGATTTGTCTGCTTTTCATTCATCCGTTGATGGATGAAAAATGGACATCAATGCATCTCTATGAAAAAACTGATGTAAATAGTTCCGCATTCATCATCATCCGTTTTTTTAAGCTGATCAAAGGTCTATTTTTCTTCTGTTAAAAAAATGGATGTAAACTGACAAATGGTGGATGTAAAAAAACTGATGAAAAACTGATGAGCACTGATGAAAATCAGATGAAAAACTGATGAATACTTCATCTGTTTTGACTTGACTGAACTGATGCAAAGAACGGTCCGCTTGTGAGAAAGGGGACTTCCTTTTCAAATTGCCTTTTCATAGGAATGACCTCAGGGAGTGGGGGACTTTAAGTAGAGCAGACCTTCCATTTTCATGGAAGATCTGCTTTAAAAAAGGCCTGTGAGAAAACAATTGCAGCCAACGACAATTAGAAAATATGCCCTGTGACAAAACACATGCAGACTGTTATCACTGTGGTCCGCCTGTAAAGAGGCTGTTAAGATGCAAGCAGAGGCATTGTAGCTTGTGGGTCCTGATGTAAAAATTGACCTGGGACTCCCCACTACCACCTGTTACTTCATTTGCGCCAATGTAATCCAACCACATGCAGAGCCTGACCTGTAGAGGGAGACCTCTCATAAACCCGGCTCAAGGGCCACTGGTGTTCTGACAGTGGCCGCAAAAGCTTAGTGAGGTAAGAGTGCCTGCAAGATCTTCTGTTAGTTGCAGTGTGTGGCAGGTGCGTCACCTGAGCTGGGCTGGATGGCAAGAGGAACAGCAGATGCAGGCACACAGCAAATGTAGGACCAGTGTCACCAAGCACTCTGTAGAGCAGGACTGATGGATAACTGGATGCAGGGTCATACAAGCCAGGTTAGCAATGGAGGATCAGGTATAAGCATAAACAGCAGGCAGAGAAAGGCCAAGATGCAGGCAGAGGTTGGCAACAGGATTTCAGGCAGATGGAAAATATAACAAAGTCTTTAAGGCAAGCCAAGGTCAGGATAGGTGGAGAGCAAGCGTGGTCAGGATAAGTCAGGTCAAACACAGGAATCATCCACAGATCACAAGAACAAGTATATGGTTAAAGCTGCAGATCAGACAGCAATGCACTAGTGCAGCTGTTGCCCTTATAGGCCATTTGGCGCCAGCATTAATGGCTAACAGGAGCATGTATTTGTGCACATGCGTATCTGCCTCTGCCTAGGAGCTTCAGATGCACTATGACCAGAACGGCCCAGACAACATGCCAAGATACTCCAAGTGGCGAAAGAGTTATTTCAGATCTTTATTAAGAGGGTAATTCAAACTATTTTGGAGAAACTGTCCACATTTTGACATACCTCTCCAATTTTTTTAAATACCTGCACACAACGTTTACAGAGGCCTGGAGAGATCATTCATCTTAGGATAGAGAGATCAATATTGTATTATTGAATACCACATATTGGGAGGTCTGCTACTACACAATGATGCTCTGTGGCTGTATGCTGGCTGTTTCTCTCTCTCTCCTGTTGCTGGCTGCATGTGCAGACAAGGTGAAGGCAGGCAGGCCACACTCTGAGCTGCTGGGTAAAAGCAGTGACTATGCATTCACCTACATTTAGCTGCATTTTTATATGTGTTTACTTGCATTTTAATGCACGTTTTTAAACATATATCACATTTAGCTGTTTTTTTTTCTTTGAGTTTTCTGATTATTTCCTGTGTCTTTATTTCTTTTGCACCAAAAATACAATAAAATCATTATTAGCAGACACAAACATAACTTAACTTACAAAATACCTGCTGTATCTAAAAGATAAAACTGTCTTGAGCTAATAACTAAAGCTCTGTATTTGAATGATGTCTTGAGGTTCATTCATATGGGTGCTGGGGCCTGTACAGTATAAACCAGATTTTTTTAAGTGGCTGGAGCTGTGTGCAGTCAGTCTATGTTATGCTATGGGGATGCAGCAACCCTATGAACATTGATGCAGGTACTAATTCGACAGGCATGTGGATGCTCATGTATGGTCCCAAACACAGACAGTGTGCATCCGGGGCCACTCTCCCACACCTACACACCTTTCAGATTAGGACCTGTGACTGTGTTCATACAGCCACTGGATCCCCATAGAGCAACAGGTGGCTTCAGGTGCACAAACAAAACACATATTCACACTGTATAGGCCAGAGAATCCATGTGAATGAGCCCTTCATGTTTTTTAAACTATTTTTTTCACTTTTAATTGTTTTTACTTTTTCTTATTATTTATTGCAAAGGTTTGTATTTTTTACCTTTTTTCAAAATGCATTTTTTTTGGGGGGGGGGGGCTTTGGTGAAATATCAGGCATCTAAATGACCCCTGAATCTCACGTTTGAGACAGAGAAAGGGACTGAGGAAAACATTTTCACCAATCTCTTTTTGGCAGCCTCAGCTGAATGAATGAACAGGAATAGCCCTATACAGCCTTCCTGTTCATTCATAAACTGAAGCTTCAGATATAAATGAACACAGTGAGTGATTGATATTTACCTGCCTCTGCCCCCACTCTCCATTCTGAAACCTCCCCTTGTGTGCCTGCAGATACTGGCGGGAGAAGAGAGTTGTGTGTGTGTGGGGGGGGGGGGGTTGCACAAGGGGGGTAACCTGATAGAGGACAGGAGGGGTGTTATCGGTATGGTGAGGGGCAAATAAAGAAACTAATCCCCTGTATGACTCTCTGTGCAGCAGCTAAAACGGACAGGAAGGGGAGGAAAAAGCTGGTTTTCAATTGCTACAAGTGGAACCATACAGAGGATCAATCATATAATTGCCTACCCACAAAACCTAATGTGACAGGAAGATGCACTGGTCCCTTGGAGCATAGGCAGGGTCGCAATATGACCCCTGCACCACCTGAAGCTCCGACAGTGGCTGTAAAAAAGGATGAAAGAACCTTTCCCTCCTTCCACCCCCCAAATCTCCAAAGTACACAACATTCAGATCCCAATGCACTTTATCAACAGCACTCCCTATGCTTTCCGTATATCAGCTATATCCCATTATCAATGTGGCTGCTGTGGCTTTACCTTTATGAGGGGGCTGACTTATCCAAAAGCCCCCCTTTTGGCCATTTTAAGCCCACTGCCCTCAGTTCAAAGGCCAGGTAGTGCATTATGGTTACAAAGAATTTGGTCTGGTGAATTCCTTTATGAGTTCTTCAGGTCCTTGAACCTTGACAATTGCAGAAGTGTCTATAATAATGGAAAATCTAAACCTTATTCCTACTTGTGAGTGCTACAAAACTAGTTTCCACATAGAACGCTTCACTTCTTTATTTCGCAGACTGTATATGAGCGGGTTCAACATGGGGACCACTGTGGTGTAGAACATGGTTAAGATCTGTTCAAGTAAGTCATAGTGGTCTGATGATGGGGTCATGTATACAGATACAGCAGATCCATAGTAGATGGCAATAACAGTGAGGTGGGATGAACAGGTGGAGAAGGCTTTTTTTCTGCCACCCTTGGATTTAATGTGTTGAATGGCCCTAATAATGTTTACGTAGGAAATCAAGTTGCACATAACTGGACAGACCGCAAATACTAAAAAATCTACAAAAAAGACAATATAAAACATTTCAGTGCCACCACAGGAAATTTTGATGAGAGCTTTAGCATCACAAAAAAACTGGTGAATGGTAACAGAAGAACAGAAAATAACATTTAAAACTGAACTTGTAAATAAAGAGGAATTTATATTCCCACCAATCCAGATGACCATCATTAATAATATGCAGACGTTCTTATTAAGTATACGATGATAGTACAAAGGGTGACAAATTGCAACAAATCGGTCATACGCCATTAAAAATAGAATGGTTGTCTCAGCACTGTCTGCTAGCCACATAAAATATATTTGGATATAGCATTGTGTAAATGGCATTGTATTATTTCCAGATAGTAAGATGTGGAGGAGTTTTGGAATGGTGACAGTTGTATAACAAATATCAACAACAGACAAGTTCCAGAGAAATAAATACATCGGGGTGTGCAAATGGAGGTCCAAACATATCACCGTAATGATAACTATATTCAGCAGCATTCCAATTAAATAGATGAAGAAAAAGAAGAAAGCGCTAAAGATGAACAATTTGTGGTCAGCTTTCATGAAAAATGGCAAAATGTGCACATCTAGAGGAGATGTTGAGTTTTCCATAGAACATGGGCACTATACACAAAAACCATATAAAATATTTCCTGATACCTATATATGTGAAAAAAAGATTCATTGTTTAGCACCATGGTTTTCTTATTGGTAAACATTAGTGTTGAGCGAACCCGGACTGTAACGTTCGGGTCCGTACCGAACTTTTGGGTGTCCGTGGCACGGACCCGGACCCGGACATTTCAAAAATCGTTCGGGTTCGGTCCGGGGTTCTGCTATTTTACTCCACGTGTTGAGAAGCTGCAGGGCAGCCAATCAACAAGCGTTTCACTGGTTTGCCCTTAGAAGCCATCACAGCCATGCCTACTAATGGCATGGCTGTGATTGGTCGGTGCATCATGTGACCCAGCCTCTTTATAAGCTGGAGTCACAGTGCTGCAGTCACATGCTCCTTGGGTTAGTGTAGGGAAAGGTAGCTGACGGCGTGAGGGACAGATTTTAGCCATTTTAAGACCTGATCCTGCATCCTGAGATAGATTACTTTACTACTGCTGTCTGTGCTGTTGCTCTGAGGACAGATAGCAGAAATTAGAGATTT
>BLSH010546119.1:2211099-2228271 GCA_018402905.1 Glandirana rugosa
CCCCCCCCCCCCCCCCCCCCCCCCCCCCCCCCCCCCCCCCCCCCCCCCCCCCCCCCCCCCCCCCCCCCCCCCCCCCCCCCCCCTGTCAGTGTGGGACGGGGTATGATGGGTTTGCAGAATATAATGGCCTGCGTTATTATCAGAGGAGATATAGAGGGGGTGCAAACTATAAAGGCCCTCGTTATTATCAGAGGAGATATAGAGGGGGCAGAATATAAACACCTGCGTTATTATCAGAGGAGATATAGAGGGTACAGAATATAAAGACTTGCATTATCAGAGGAGCTATAGAGGGGGCAGAATATAAAGACGTGCGTTATTATCAGAGGGGATATAGGGGGGGGGGCAGAATATAAAGATCTGCGTTATTATCAGAGGAGCTATAGAGGGGGGTAGAATATAAAGATCTGCGTTATTATATTATCAGAGGAGATATAGAGGGGGGCAGAATATAAAGACCTGCGTTATTATCAGAGGAGCTATAGAGGGGGGCAGAATATAAAGATCTGCGTTATTATCAGAGGAGATATAGAGGGGGTGCAGATTATAAATGCCTGTGTTATTATCATGGGCAATATAGAGGGGGTACAGAATATAATGGTCTATGTTATTATCAGAGGAGATATAGAGGTTACGGAATATAATGGCATTCGTTGTTATCAGAGGAGATATAGAGGGGGCAGAATATAATGGGCTAACCCCGTAAATGCAATCTCTGGATACATTTACTATGTAAGCAGTGGGCACTACATAAAGCATCCGCCAGATGTTAGACAGTGGACATTTTACAGGGAGAGGAAGGAATGCTTCATTCTGATCTTCTCCCCCTCTGCTAACCTGCACCCCCCCACCCCCCTATTTTAAGATTGTATCTCTGATCATATAAACTCATAGTGGGGGTGTTCCAATTGTTTGTGTCAGTGATTGGGAGTGGGGCTCTGTCAGTGTGGTGTGTTAGTGGCAGGAAGGGGGGGTCTGGCCCAGGTTTAGTAGTTGGGGTGTCAGTCTGTATGTGGAGGATGTCTGCCAGTCTGGGGTGGAAGTAGTTGGTGGTGGAAGTTGTCAGTCTATCAGCCTGGGTTGTCAGTGGCGGCGGGGGGGGGGGGGGGGATGTCAGTCTGGGATGTCAGGGGTAGATGCGTTTCCTCACTCTTCAGTGTGCTTTTTGTATTTCAATAAAAGTATTGTATAAACTCTGTGTTATTTGTTTATCTCTGCATTAGTGGTCAGTTCTATTGATATATGGAAGAGGGATCTACCTGTAAGGGCCCATTCACTCTACATGTTTGAACCATAAGTTCACAGAATTCTTCCTTCTCAGAGTCATCTGTACACACTGGCCGAACGTTGGCAGGTTCCTACTGATCCGACCATTTGCGGATGATTTTTAGCCTGTCAAGAACAAATTCAGTTGTAGACTTCAGATATTATGTGACAGTTCAAAAATCACATTTAAAAAAAAAGGGAAAAAAAAACTCAGTACTCAAAATGAAAAATGAAAATAATATTTAAGTGCTGAAATTAACCTAAAATACACTGTGCAATGCATCCTTAATTATCGTTTGGCAAACAGTGCTGTAAAACAAAATCACCATGAAAACAATTGTAAAAAACAAAAAACAAAAAAAAAACATTGGTTAACAAATGCAGATTGTGGAAAAAAGACTCTGATCTTTACATTGGCAGTTATATTTAGATTTGTTCATAGAGTATAATACAGTAGTTTCTTTTTGTGTTTTTATGTTGTTTTTGTTACAGTGCTGCTCATCACCCCATTAATAGAAGTGTATTGTACAATACTAAGCTGCAATTCATGTGCAGGCATGCCAGGATGATCTTTTCAACAAGCTTAAGACCCCTAGGTAATTTTTCAGGCGATGCGGTGCTAGAAATAGCGCATGTACAGTGTCTGAAATCACCCCCCCATTCTCCCCAGTGTGAAAGCCTGAGTGCTTTCACACTGGGGCGGTGCACTTGCAGGACAAGAGAAACGTCCTGCAAGCAGCATCTTTGGGGCAGTGCGCTGATCAGTGTATACACCGCTCCTCCACAGCCCCTATATTAAAAATAAATGGGCAGTGCTTCCAAAGCGGTTGTACACCGCCTCGGAAGCGCAGAGCGGTGGTGCTTTTAACCCCTTGTTAAGCCCTTCTTGGGGGTTAAAAGCACCCCACATCTGCCTGCATAGTGGCGCCATAGCGCCTCTATAATAGCGGTAAAGTGCCCCTAAAACGCTTTACTGCTGCCTCCCCCGGCCCCAGTGTGAAAGTAGCCTAAGGGTCCTTTCACATGGGGCTTTCCTGATCTGACACTCGATTCACCTCTATGGATCAGCGGATGTCAGCAGTGACATGTCTGCTGACACCTGCTGCTATCTGATCCGATCCTCTCTGCCAAAACTAAATGAATGAAGATCCTATTTTCCATCTGTCTGGCAGATCAGATTGGATATGATTGGGTGAAAATGGACAAGCAGTCCGTTTTCATCCGATCTCCCATAGAGGAGAGCAGGATTCTGTCCATCTCCACTCTGCTCAGTAAGTGGCAGTGGCGGCTGGTGCTTGAAATTTTGGAGGGGGTGGCAAACAAATCTGGTCCCTCCTACTTGCACTACCCCCCTCCAGCGCTCTAGTGATTGGGAAGGCGGCGATCCATGCCCTTATGCGGGGAAGAGCCGAGCCAGGGCCATTGCTTCTCTTCCCAGTTGCACAGGAAGTGGGTCCTGAGACCCGATTGGCCGAGAGTCCTAAGACTCCCTGACCAATCGGGTCTAAGGTCCCACTTCCTGATTGGCCGGGAGGAATAGCAGGAAGACATTAGTGCATATTAATTCGATAATGTCACACAACTGGGTGGGCTCAGGGTGCAGTGCTCTGCGCAAGTCTCCGGTTCTAAGCACGTGCTTCTAAAAAAAAAAAAAATACCCCATTGAAATACATGCATCCAGTGACCTGCATGTAGATTAGGGGCAGGGTGCATGGATTGGGGGGGCGGCACCCCAGGGCCCCTAATGAGTAGCCCCCGCTGATAAGCAAAGACGGACCTATTATCCGCCTGCTCAGCCGGGATCAGCGGAGCGATCCCCCACTGAGCAAGCGAATCCTGCAGAATGGAGGTGCCCGTGTGAAAGAAGCCTAAAGCTGGCCATACACTAGCAGATTTTCAAATGAATGGTCGTGCAAATATTATTAGTATATTTGATGAATTGGTGAATGACATTGAAAAGTACTTCAAAGCTTTGATTTTGAAATTAATGGACTTTCCTAAATAAGAAATCACACACACTTCTAACAAATTGTTCATTAACCGCTTGTGGACCACCCACCATAGATATACTGTGGCAGGATGGCTGCTCTGCGCCAAATCACATTCCTAGTAAGTGATCCATGCGCCGGGGGGGGGGGGGAAGGGCACGCCCGTGCGCTCCCACCACCCGGGCTGTGCTGCAGTTGGCTGCAGCACCAACCAATCAGCATCTGCCGGGCGCTAATTGGACACTATACCCAATGATCGGCTCCAGACATTACAATAGAGAGCCCTGTGTAGGTAAACAAACACAGGGCTCTCTTCTGATCGCAGCAATGTGCTGTTGTTTTCTTCCTGAAAAGCGCATCGCTTAGTAAAAACACCTCACACAGTAAACAGTAACACATGTTGGCCACGCATTAAACCTCTTGATTGCCCCTGATGTTAACCGCTTCCCAGCCAGTGTCATTAGTACAGTGACATCTGCAATTTTTTTAGCACAGATCACTGTATTGGTGCCACTGGTTCCCAAGAAAGTGTCAAAAGCATCGGTTAAGTGTCCAAAATGTCCGCCGCAATATCGCAGTCCCGCTATAAGTCCCTAATCACTGCCATTACAAGTAAAAAGTAAAAAATGAATAACATTTCCATAAATATATCCCATTGTTGGAATCTTATTCCAAATTCATAATTCGGCATTTATAGAAGTTATATTATACTTATGGCAAGCTTGCAAAACATATTTTGTCTTATGATTAATCATAATACGAATATGTGTGAATGGCCTTGGTCAGATGTTTGGTAAAATAGACCTTCAGCTGAAGCTGAGTCAGTAATATGTCAGATATTTCTGGTGTATGTAGCCAGTTTTAGTATAACATAATGGTATCTGGTATAGAATGTCATGGGAAGTCAAGAATAGATAAGTATCTATAAAATTAGAGGAATAATACATATATTTGTTTAAATGCTGTTGGGTTAGTGTGATCTCAGTTATAATCATTCGTGTCTGTATGTATTTACGTAACCACTTCAGCCTGAAAGGTTTTACCCCCTTCCTGACCAGAGCACTTTTTGCAATTCAGCACTGTGTCGCTTTAACTGACTATTGCGCGGGCGTGCGACGTTGTACCCAAGTGAAATTGACGTCTTTTTTTTCCCACAAATAGCTCTTGTTTTTGGTGGTTGATCCCCTCTGCGTCACTTCTGATCACCGCTATAAACAAAAAAAGTGCAACAATTTTGAAAAAAAAACAATATTTTTTACTTTTGCTATAATTCATATCCAGAAAAAAAATATAAAAAAAACAAATTTATTCATCAGTTTTGGCCGATATATATTCTTCTACATATTTGTGGCAAAAAAAAAAAATCGCAATTGGCGTATATTGATTGGCTTGTGCAAAAGTTGCCGTGCATACAAACCATGAGAATTAATTTATGGCTTTTTTACGTTTTTTTTTACTATTAATGGCAGCGATTTTTATTGGGACTGCTATATTGCGGTGGACATCTCGGACATTTTTTACACTTTTTTGGGACCATTGACATTTATACAGCGATCAGATCTAAAAATAGCCACTGATTACTGTATTAATGTCACTGGCAGGAAAGGGGTTAACCTGCAGGGGGCAACCAAGGGGTTAACTGTGTTCCCTAGGTGTGTCCTAACTGTGTGGGGGCTGGGCTGGCAGGGGCATGACAGATCTAACTGATCCCGATGACAGGGATCAGTAGATCTCTGTCATGCCGCCTGACAGAACGGGGAAATTACTGTGCTTACATGTTTCTGTGCAGTAGGCACATTACAAAACAAGAATAGAGTGTTACATGTGGGCTTGTCAATCAAAGTCCATGTATGACTCTGAGTTAGTACCTCCTCCTGAATTACAAATTACCATACAAGGCTCTGCATTTTGTGAAGTTATGATGTCTACATGGAGCATAAAGGACAATAAATATATTCAGGAGGACACATACACACAGGACAAGGCTGACCAATGTTCAGACAATTCCACACATGGTCTGTTCATATACTTTTTGACAAATTGAAACAGCTGCCTTCTCTCAGAAGTCTAAGAACATAATTTCCTGCTTCTTGCTGACATTAAAAAGCATGGAGTCCAGAAGCACATGGAAGACATGCATGCCAGAGCAGCCATGATTTTCAAGCTTAATACATTTTTCATATGCACTGCTTCTATTTTCATAAATTTTTACCTACACTGAACTGAACTGTTATACTTTGTACATGTATTTATGATGCCGACTGTGTGACAATAAACTCACACTTTGTTCTTAAGTCAGTCTGACTATCAATACTTTTCATCCAGAAACGCCTTTAAAGTAGAAAGATGGGCAAAACTTTTTTTTTCATTTTGGATAAAGAAAAGAAGGGTTATAACCCCTGTCAGATTTTTTTTTCGCCATCCCTGTCCCATTGCAGAGATTTCCCTTCACTTCCTGCCCCATAGCCAAACAGGAAGTGAGAGGAAATCCCTGCAAATTAAAGGAATTTCTTGGTGACCCCCAGGGCACCAAAACTAGTGTCCCCATTGTAAGATTTCCCATCTATTACTTTTCTGGGGACAACCCAAAATGTATGGTTTTCTTTTTGCTTTCACTTTCAATGATAATGGTAAACAGGACAAATAGAGATAACGGGGGCAATAAAAATTGACAGGGGCTCTAATCCCTCCCCACTATATCCAAAATAAAAAAAAAAGTTTTGCCTTTAGTTACACTTTAAGATATCTAAAATATTAGTTATCTTCATTATTTTTCACCCATAGTTTGTAGACACTTTTGCTCAAACCAATCAATATACGCTTATTTGGATTTTTTTTAACCAAAAATATGTAGCAGAATACATTTTGGCCCAAATTGATGAAGAAATTAGATTTTTTTTTACATTTTTTTATTGGATGTGTTTTATTGCAGAAAGTAAAAAATATTTTTATTTTTCAAAATTGTCGATTTTTTTTGTTTATAGCGCAAAAAATAAAAACCACAGAAGTGATCAAATACCACCAAAAGAAAGCTATACTTGCGGCAAAAACGGGACATACATTTTATTTGGGTACACGCAATTGTCAGTTAAAGTATAGCAATGCCATATCGCAAAAAATGGCCTGGTCATGAAGGGGGTAAACCTTCCGGAGCTGTAGTGGTTAAAGAAAAAATTTCCTTCCTGCTTCTTTGAATGTTCTCATCAATGCGGTCAAAAAAGAACGATGATTTGAAAACTGAACAAATGTTCTTAAAACAAAGGCTTTCAAAGAAAGTCTTTTAGCGTATGTCCAGATTTAGCTACATAAGCAATGAGATCTCATTATTACTAGAGATTTATCTACTTGACAATCATCACATTACTAGCACTCTGATTTAATTTTGCTACAATGGGGTGTTTACCAATAAGTAATCATACATGTATTTTTCAATAGTAAAGAGATTGTATCCACTATTTGCCTCCCTGCTGCAAATTCGGGCGTTTGACAACCCAGCAAAAAAAAAGAATGCAACCCAATACTCAGACACATAGCGATTAGATAATATTATATGTGACATCTCTGACCTGTACAGCAATATGTCTGGCTATATATCTTCTTACAAGTCAAACACTAAGAAAAGGCCGTGTTTTATAATCTGCTCAGTGCTAAGAACAAAGAGAAACCTTCAGGGACAAAACTATTACATCACATTCATCTTTACTTAACTTAATAATGAACTTCTAATCTCCTGGTATATAACTAGCCAAAACTGTCTAAAGAACTTTCCTCCAACTTTATTTTTTTTAAACTTGCATATATTGTGGATTTTGTTTAAAGGGACATGCCAGTAAAACTAATACTTTTTTAATTGCAGGACAGGTAGGCCTTGTACACACAGCTTCAGCTTGTGTGACCAGAGGTTTGAATGACAAGCTTTTGCAAACGAGTTTGTAAAGCTTTATAAGTTCAAAGCACCTTTGTTAGCATTGTTCCACTCCAGTTAGGTAGTTTAAAGGTTAACGTCACCTTTTTCCAGCTTATTACATGTTACACCCAGGGCCGGCGCTCCCGCTAGGCAAACTAGGCAGCCGCCTAGGGCACACTATTGCCTAGGGGGCGCAGCCACAGCTGCTAACTTCCCCTCTAGCCTGGCCGGGGAACACGAAGAGCTGAAGAATGTCTGGCAGGCACCGCTGGGAGGCGGAGGACAGCGGGGAGAGGATCTTGGGGAGCTATACACAGCTGAGGAGGCAGAGGAGGACTGCTGGGAGAGGATCTTGGGGAGCCATACACAGCTGAGGAGGCAGAGGAGGACAGCGGGGAGAAGATCATGGGGAGCCGGACACAGCTGAGGCGGCGGAGGAGGACAGCAGGGAGAGGACCATGGGGAGCCAGAAAAGGACGGTCACAGCTGAGGAGGCAGAGGAGGACAATGGGGAGAGGAACATGGGAAGCTGAACACAACTGAGGAGGTGGAGGAAGACAACGGGAAGAGGATCATGGGGAGCTGGACGAGGTGGGAACAGCTGGGTAGGTGGGCACTATTAGGTCTCTGGTCATGTACGAAACTATCCTGCCTGGTGAGTCTGCTCTGACCCTGTTCCCTGCTGTAGTGACTCGCACCCTAGGCAAGACTGGGGGTGTGTTAGTCTTGCCAAGGGCACAAAATAGTCAAGCACCGGCCCTGGTTACACCTGTATTTAGGGCGTAACATGTAAAATGGTGCAAAGCGGACAAAAACTCCGCCCCCAAACAACCTCCAAACCTCCCGCCTCCGTCCTCGTGACAACATGCATACATTCTCTTGCCCGGCAGCTGCTGTCACTTTTGAATTTTGAGATCTGTGGATGAATAAAGTGTCCATGACAGATCTGTAGTTATCAATACAATATATTTGCAAACAATAGACTTTGACAGGGCCACTATCAATATTTTCCCCGATCTCTCTAAAGTCACGCTGGAACATCGCCGATCCCTCAAACCCCTTCTGGAGCAGCTGAGGGCGGAAGACGCGACCTATCGCTGGGGGTTGCCTGCTTGCCTCATAGCTACCAAGAATGGTCGTTCCTCCACTCTTTGTTTCCAGGAAGAACTACCGGCCTTTCTACAGGACCTCAAAATCCCTCCGGTGGATTTACCTGAATGGCAGGACTCCCTGCCGGTATTCACCTCGCTCTCAGATCCTAAATGGCACAAGACACCCTCTAAAAGGAAGAGACCTCTGCAAGGAGATTAGGGTGAGATCTACATGCTTGCACTTCCCTCCCTATTTTTTTTTTAATTTTTTGCCTGACGGTGACTGCAAATAAGTTCCCAGTTTACAGGTCTGGCACTGATTCAAAATGTACCATGTTACCGGACTCCCATGGCGCCCCCACATGGTGCTCGCTCATGGTGAGCCTCACCTCATTACCCCCCCGTTACCAGCACTACTCATATAAGTGGGTGAGAACTATTGTTAATTATCCTGTCTATACCTTTCGTTGTTGTCACAAGTATGGTTTAATGTTATACTGTGAGGGTTTGTGGCACCTTGCTCGTTCATTAACAGTTTACTAGGCCGCTCACTGATGGAGACTTCTGCCCCCTTGCTGACAGATGTTTCCGATGCTGATGGCCTCTGCCCCCCTCCTAGTGGGGTCGGCGGATCTGGACTGCCTATATTTCTCCCGGCCGTTGCTGCCGAACGCCGTGGGACCATTGCAATTTTATGCATAATCCCAGACTACACTTGTTGTTAAGATCTATGTTGTTCTTTTGGTTGCAACTACAGTACATGTTTTCCTTTTCTTCTCTCTCCTTTTTCTCCTTCTCCTGCCTCCTCCCCTCTTTGTGCGTGTGCCAACCCAAGTGGCCATATAGCTTGATGGCTACGTTAACCATATTATCCTATAATGCTAGGGGCCTTAACCACGTGGCGAAATGCCACATGGTAACGCGCGAGCTAAAGCGCCTCCCCTGTTCAATTACCTTTAACCAGGAGACCCATCTCACTCACACCACACAGGTCAAATTGTCATCTCCCCACTTCCCTAACTGGTTTTGCAGTTTATCGGATACCAATAAGGCCAAAGGAGTAGCCATCGGGTTTGGCAGGGGCGTCCCTTTCCAGCTAGATGAGATGAATACGGATGATCAAGGTCGTTACATTTTTCTTAGGGGTACCAATGGCGCAACACGCTGCACTTTGGCAAATATCTATAGCCCCACCACTAACCAAGCTGCCTTCCTGGCCAGTGTTTTGTACAAACTTTCAGAATTTGCCTGCAGAATCGCAAAAAATTGCTCTGGTCCAAAACTGGGAAATCCTTCCGGAGCTGAAGTGGTTAAACTTTGTTTTGGGCATGTGGGAGACACAAATGGGAAATGTTATCACTGGGACCTCTAATACTAACCAAAAGATGATGCAACACAAAACTAAAATAACAGTTTTTATTGTGGATGAGCATTAAAAAGTTACTAAAGTTCAGAAAATGTAAAAAAGTGCAGGATTGTCCTACTGATTGTGTGATTAGGATAAAACACAATGCTAGTATTTGTCTTAAGCAAATGTACAGATTTTCAGCTGGTGTTATTGATACGCCTTTCAGAGAAGGGTTAAAAACTGATGAGTGTATAGGCATCAATAGATGGTAACCAACATTGTAGAACTGTACATTTCTTATAGCTGGATAGAATAAAAATGAATAGAAGAGAACAGAAAAGATAAGGATAGAAAGAAATTATTATGGTTGTATTCAAGAGTTCTTATTCTTATTCTTATTATTATACAGGATTTATATAGCGCCAACAGTTTGCACAGCGCTTTACAATATATAGGAAGACAATACACCAACAGTACAATTCAATACAAGAGGGTTAGAAGGACCCTGCTCTTGGGAGCTTACAATCTAATGGGGAGGGGCTGGTGAAACAAAGGGTAGTGACTGTGAGGGATGAACTGATGAGGGAGGTAGAAGATTCAGTTGTTAGCTGAAGGCAGGATAGGTCTGCCTGAAGAGATGAGTTTTCAGGGATTGCCTTAAAGTGGACAGAGTAGAAGATAACCAGACAGATTGGGGTAGTGAGTTCCAGAGGATGGGAGAGGCTCTGCAGATGTCCTGGAGAAGAATATGGGAGGAGGAGACAAGGGAGCTAGAGAGCAGAAGGTCTTGGGAGGAGCAGAGAGGACAGTTTGGTGGATATTTGGAGATAAGTTTGGTGATGCAGCTCAGGGCAGAATTGTAAATGGCTTTGTATGTTATTTTTAGTGTCTTGAATTGTATTAGTTGGACAATGGTAAGCCAGTGGAGGGATTGGCAGAGAGGAGTGGCAGACACTGAACTGTTGGTAAGGTGGATGAGTCTGGCAGCAGCATTCATGATAGACTGAAGAGGAGATAGCTTGTGGAGATGTAGGCCAATGAGGAGGGAGTTACAATAGTCAAGGTGAGAGATGACAAGGGAGTGAATAAGTTGCTTAGTGGTGTCAACGGTTAGAAAGGGGCGTATTATGGAGATGTTTCGGAGGTGAAGTCTGCAAGACTTTGACAGTGATTGCATTTGGGGCTGAAAGGACAGGTCAGTCAAGGATTACACCTAGTACCCTGGCATGAGGGGAGGGACTGATAGTTGTATTATTGATCTTGTTGGAGAAGTCAGGAGAGGGGGCACGGGCTGGAGGAAAAATTATGAGCTCCATTTTAGAAAGATTGAGTTTGAGGAAATGGTGTGATATCCATGCTGATATGTCAGTTAGTAAGTTATGCAAGAGGAGACTGAAGGAGTGAGGTGAGGAGTAGAGAGATTTGTGTGTCATCAGCATGGAAGCCATGGGAGTTTATTAACTGACCAAGGGAGGAGGTATAAATGGAGAAGAGAAGGGGTCTGAGGACAGAACCTTAAGGTACCCCAACAGAAAGAGGAAGTTGAGAGGAGGAAACAGAGTTATAGGTCACACCACAGGAGCGCTGTGATAGGTAGAAGGAGAAGCAGGAGAGAGCAGAGTCTTGAAGACCAAGAGAGTGGAGTTTTTTGAGGAGGAGGGGATGGTCAACAATATCAACAGTATCAGTATCAGTCTTCAGTATTAATTCTTAAAGTGGAACATCAGGATTTGTTTTTGTTTTTCTTGCAAGAGCCACATGAGAAATAGTTTACCTGTTGTGCTCTGTTAACTGATGGTTAATGAACAAATCTTACATTATGGATACTACAGGCAGCACTCTTCTTCTGGCGCTGCACTTGTCAGTTTCAGCTAGTGTACAGTGCAGGGGTTGTGTCATCTACTCTCCTCTTCCTCTCCCCAAAATAGTTGGGTACGCTTACCTTAGGGCAGTGGTTCTCAACTCCGGTCCTCGGGACCCACCAACAGGCCAGATTTTAAGTATTACCCTGGGGAGATGCAGACTAGAATACTGCAATCACTGAACAGCAAATGATGTCACCTGTGATGTATTTCAGTTATCCTGCAAACCTGGCCTGTTGGGGGGTCCCGAGGACTGGAGTTGAGAACCACTGCCTTAGGGTAACTTGAAAGAGGCCCGTAGTAAACTGTATTAAAATCGGCCGCCAACAGACATCCACCAGAGGGTCTTCACAAATCCCAGATGTTTAAACCCTCATATTAGATGCTCATAAAAACAAAAAAGAAGCCTCCACATAGTGTAAACACGTTTAAAAAAGAGAATTTATTTCAAAGAATTGCACTTACATCAAATCCACGATAATAAGGCAACATTTACAATGTCCTGTGCACAAAGACTGGGTGAAATGGTCTGGAGCAGACACCCTTTCACCGGTGAATGTCCGTTGGTGGATGGTTTTAATACAGTTTGCTACGGGCCTCTTTCAAGTTACCCTAGGGTAAGCGTACCCAACTATTTTTATACCGGTGAGGCACACAGTGGTGGATTTGAACTACAATTTATCACATCTTGTTATGGGCTCTTTATAAGTTGTGATAGGGTAAGCGTACCCAACTAGCCCTTTGGTGGTGGAAGCACTTCTATTTTATATTTAAGTCATGGATAATGGATAATATGCTGTGATGTCGATTATTACAATTATGGACTAATCATACTACTGGACTATTCATATATTATTTAATAATCACTGTTCACAAATTCTGATATTAATATGTTGACTATGATGATTGTGGATTATTTATTTATTTGTTTTTTTTACTTATATACTGGATAACACTTATATTTTTGTGAAATTCTTAGAACTTTTGTATATTCACCTAGCACAGCATTTTTCTATATCTTATATGGATAATGGGAGATCCTGTCCCTTGTCCATTAATAAAACACCTTGCAAAATTTGGGTATCAAAATCTTTATATAAGTCAAGCATACAGTATATGGATACCTATGTTGCTACTTGCAATTGTATGTTGTAATGATAAATGTTTATATCTTCTGAAAGCATGGCATACCGGTTCATTGTCATTGTTACCCATTGTTACATAACTAGATATCTGACTGCTTTATAAGCCTTCACATCTACAATAATCTACAATAAATGTATATAAAAACCTGTAGGTTTGGACACTTGAGTAAAAGCTTGAGCAGAAGAATTTAATGTATTGTTATACACTAAAAAGACCCAAAAATGACAAACCAGTGATCTATTTATACGCAAGGAAATTATCATGCATGCTATAACATATTAATAAGTACAAAATCAGTGAGATAGACCATAAATATAACAAACAGTAAGTGCCAAGATGTATTTAATATTATCAGTTAAAGCAGCCAGATTTGTTAGTAAAAGCAGCACATATTACACATTGTTAGGCACATAGTTAACCCCTTAATTTCCCCAGATGTTAACCCTTCCCATCCAGTGTCATTAGTGCAGTGCCAATGTACAGTATTATATCTGATCACTTTATTAGTGTCACTATTGATATCAGTGTCAGTTAGTGTAGCTCCCAGCAAGGGTCTGTTAGCACCATATTGCCCGCCACACTATCACAGTCCCACTAGCAGTTGTTGATCACTGACATTACCAGTGTAACATCATAGATGCGTGAATTCCAGTATATACAGTATCTCACAAAAGTAAGTACACATTTTTGTAAATATTTTATTATACCTTTTTATGTGACAACACTGAAGAAATGGCACTTTGCTACAATGTAAAGCGGTGAGAGTACAGCTTGTATAACAGTGTAAATTTGCTGTCCCCTCAAAATAACTCAACACACAGCCATTAATGTCTAAACCGCTGGCAAAAAAGTGAGTACACCCCTAAGTGAAAATGTCCACATTGGGCCCAAAATGTCAATATTTTATGTGGCCACCATTATTTTCCAGCACTGCCTTAACACTCTTGGGCATGGAGTTCACCAGAGCTTCACAGGTTGCCACTGGAGTCCTCTTCCACTCCTCCATGATGACATCACGGAGCTGGTGGATGTTAGAGACTTTGCGCTCCTCTACCTTCTGTTTGAGGATGGCCCACAGATGCTCAATAGGGTTTAGGTCTGGAGACATGCTTGGCCTGTCTATCACCTTTACCCTCAGCTTCTTTAGCAAGGCAGAGGTTGTCTTGGAGGTGTGTTTGGCATTGTTATCATGCTGAAATACTGCCCTGCGGCCCAGTCTCCGATAGGAGGGGATCATGCTCTACTTCAGTATGTCACAGTACATGTTGGCATTCATGGTTCCCTCAATGAACTGTAGCTCCCCAGTGCCAGGCAGCACTCATACAGCCCCAGACCATGACACTCCCACCACCATGCTTGACTGTAGGCAAGACACACTTGTCTTTGTACGCCTCACCTGGTTGCTGCCACACACACTTGACACCATTTGAACCAAATAAGTTTATCTTGATCTCATCAGACTACAGGACATGGTTCCAGTAATCCATGTCCTTAGTCTGCTTGTCTTCAGCAAACTGTTTGCAGGCTTTCTTGTGCATCATCTTTAGAAGAGGCTTCCTTCAGGGACTACAGTCATGCAGATAAATTTGATGCAGTGTGCGGCGTATGGTCTGAGCACTGACAGGCTGACCCCCCACCCTTGCAACCTCTGCAGCAATGCTGGCAGCACTCATACGTCTATTTCCCAAAGACAACCCCTGGATATGATGCTGAGCATGTGCACTCAACTGCTTTGGTCGACCATGGCGAGGCCTGTTCTGAGTGGAACCTGTCCTGTTAAACTGCTGTATGGTCTTGGCCACCGTACTGCAGCTCAGCTTCAGGGCCTTGGCAATCTTCTTATAGCCTAGGCCATCTTTATATAGAGCAACAATTCTTTTTTTCAGATCCTCAGATAGTCCTTAGTCATGAGGGGCCATGTTGAACTTCCAGTGACCAGTATGAGAGAGTGAGAGCGATAACACCAAATTTAACACACCTGCTCCCCATAATTCACACCTGAGACCTTGTAACACTAATGAGTCACATGACATAACACCAGGGAGGGAAAATGGCTAATTGGGCCCAATTTAGACATTTTCACTTAGGGGTGTACTCACTTTTATTTCCAGCGGCTTAGACATTAATGGCTGTGCATTGAGTTATTTTGAGGGGCAGAAAATTTACAATGTTATACAAGCTGTATACTCACTACTTTATACTGTAGCAAAGTATAATTTCTTCAGTGTTGTTGAAAAGATATAATAAAATATTTACAAAAATGTGAGGGGTGTATACACTTTTGTGAGAAAATGTGTGTATATATATATATATTTATATAGTTGTGCTCATAAGTTTACATACCCTGGCAGAATTTATGATTTTTCGGCTATTTTTCAGAGAATATGAATGATAACACAAAAACATTTCTTTCACTCATGGTTAGGCTTTGGCTGCAGCCATTTATTATCATTCAACTGTGTTTACTTTTTTTAAATCATGATGACAACAGAAACTACCCAAATGACCCTGATCAAAAGTTTACATACCCTGGTGATTTTGGCCTGATAACATGCACACAAGTTGACACAAAGGGGATTGAGTGAACCCCTCATTTTCCACTTCTTGATTGGAGTTTGAACACTGCTGATTGGCATTCTCAATTCCTTGGATATATTTTTTATATCCCTTTCCTGTTTTATACAGTTCAACTACATTTTCCTGTGGATCCTTTGACAATTCTTTTGCTTTCCCCATGATTCAGAATCCAGAAACGTCAGTGCAGCACTGGATGAAAGATGCAAGGGTCTCTCAGGAGTCTAGAAACTCATTGACCTTTTATACACACACTAATTACAAGCAAACAGATCACAGGTGAGGATGGTTACCTTTAATAGCCATTCAAACCCCTTTGTGTCAACTTGTGTGCATGTTATCAGGCCAAAATCACCAGGGTATGTAAGCTTTTGATCAGGGTTATTTGAGTAGTTTCTGTTGTGATTATGATTTAAAAAGAGTAAACACAGTTGAATGATAATAAATGGCTTCACCCAAACACTAACCATTAGTGAAAAAAATGTTTTTGCGTTATCATTCATAGTCTCTGAAACATAGCCACGGAATCCTAAATTCTGCCAGGGTATGTAATGTAAACTTATGAGCACAACTGTATATACTGTATATATATATATATATATATATATATATATATATATTTCTAACGTGATAACTTAATTTGGAAAACCCATTCGTATCAGTAGCCTTCATTAAAATGAGAGATGGTGATCCTGATATAGTACTTGTTTTGGCACTTTATGAGGTGTTGATGTTCTGCTCCTGTCTCTCGTAATATCCTTTTGGCAAATACACTGCCACATGCTCTTCCAAAACAAAACTATACTCTGTATTATTCAGGTATATCACACTGTTGTTACTGTCTAAAGTAAATGAAAATGGAAGGTTCACTCTATTGAAAGCAACCCCCCCCCCCAAGTCATATCGTTTGCATAACACACCTGAAGCAAATTCTCATCATAAATGCTATGAGTTTACCCTTTAATATTGAGGAGGCTGGCTTATTAAACCAAATAACTTAAGTTCAAAGGTTAGGCAATTTACAGTCAGGTCCATAAATATTGGGACATCGGCACAATTCTAATCTTTTTGGCTCTATACACCACCACAATGGATTTGAAATGAAACAAACAAGATGTGCTTTAACTGCATACTTTCAGCTTTAATTTGAGGGTATTTACATCCAAATCAGGCTAACGGTGTAGGAATTACAACAGTTTGTATACGTGCCTCACACTTTTTAATGGACTAAAAGTAATGGGACAATTGGCTGCTCAGCTGCTCCATGGCCAGGTGTGTGTTATTCCCTCATTATCCCATTTACAAGGAGCAGATAAAAGGTCCAGAGTTCATTTCAAGTGTGCTATTTGCATTTGGAATCTGTTGCTGTCAACTCTCATATGAGATCCAAAGAGCTGTCACTATCAGTGAAGCAAGCCATCATTAGGCTGAAAAAAACAAAACAAACCCATCAGAGAGATAGCAAAAACATTAGGTGTGGCTAAATCAACTGTTTGGAACATCCTTAAATAGAAAGAACGCACCAGTGAACTCAGCAACACCAAAAGACCCGGAAGACCATGGAAAAAAACTGTGGTGGATGACCGAAGAATTCTTTCCCTGGTGAAGAAAACACCCTTCACAACAGTTGGCCAGATCAAGAACACTCTCCAGGAGGTAGGTGTATGTGTGTCAAAGTCAACAATCAAGAGAAGACTTCACCAGAGTGAATACAGAGGGTTCACCACAAGATGTAAACCATTGGTGAGCCTCAAAAACAGGAAGGCCAGATTAGAGTTTGCCAAATAACATCTAAAAAAGCCTTCACAGTTCTGGAACAACATCCTATAGACAGATGAGACCAAGATCAACTTGTACCAGAGTGATGGGAAGAGAAGAGTATGGAGAAGGAAAGGAACTGCTCATGATCCAAAGCATACCACCTCATCAGTGAAGCATGGTGGTGGTAGTGTCATGGCGTGGGCATGTATGGCTGCCAATGGAACTGGTT
>BLSH010546119.1:2303164-2315576 GCA_018402905.1 Glandirana rugosa
GGAGTGATATTTTCCCATTTAAGTGTCGTAGAAACACGTAGATACACGTCTCCCTCAAAATCTTATCACTTACATATCACGGCTAAAGAAAATTCTGCACATAGATGCACAAAGATGCTGTGAATTTACCCTTTTATAGTGAGGGGTGAGGGGGACTGGCTTTTCCAAAATCTTTCTTATTGGCCCTTCTAAACCAAAAGGACCAGGCAATGCAATATGGTTACAAAGAATGTAGTCTGGCGATTTCCCATATAAGTTCTTCAGTTCCTTTAACCACTTCAGCCCCAGAAGGACTTACCCCCTTCCTAACCAGTGTAAGAGTTCAGCAAGCAAGCAGTGTTAATCTGATACTACCACCAATCCCCAGAAAATGCAATACAAAAAGAATGACCCCTACTGATGGGACTTTGGAGGTGGTGGAACAGAAAAAATCAATACCACATATTCATGTATAACAATTGCACATTTATTGCACAAAAGTACAGAGTAAAAGAATGTGTATATGGCAACTGAACTAGTTAGTATCTACATGAGTATCATGTCCTGGTAAAATCCTGAATGAATAGCATCCAGCCGGCTCACACCAATCTGAGTATGTGTTCTTTTACATCATTCCGCAGTCCTAAAAGAGCCCCTAGGCTCGTTTTTTTTCTCCAACGTTCGTGGTGATACCTCACATGTGTGGTTTGAACGTTGTTTACATATGCGTATGCAACCTATGTATGCGTTCCTTTCTGCATGTGAGAGCGCAGGGATGGGGGCTAGGGATGGGCGAACGGTCAAGCCCGAGCATAAGTTCAGGCCAAACTTCTGTTGTTTGCCGGACCCGAATTTAGAATATTATGGGGTGTTCGGCGCGCCTTTGGCACCGCCGAACGCCCCATAATGCATAGTGGGTAGACGGCGCACACAGCTCCTCCTCCACGGGAGGGCTGCTGCTGTCTGCGCTCGCTTTGTTTTGACAGTTTATCTATAGTGAAGGGCGGGGCCACCCGGTGATGTACAGGTGACTCCACCCCCTTCTGACGTCATGTGATGTCATAGGGGTGGGTCACTCAATTACGTCATCGGGTGGCCCTTCACTATAAATAAACTGTCAAAACAAAGCGAGCGCAGACAGCGGCAGCCCTCTCATGGAGGAGGAGCTGTTGCGGATTTTTTTTTTTCGAGTCCGTTGCACGCCTTGATTGACGATGGATTACAATGGGGGACACCTTTTTTTTCTTTTTTACTAAAATACTTGTCCCTAATTGTCTTCTGTGGTTTTTTCTTTTTTGACACTTTTTGGTGAATTAGTAGAGGTACGATGTACCCGATACTAATTCACATGGGGCGGCCGGGATCTGGGGGCCCCCTTATTAAAGGTGGCTTCCAGATTCCAATAAGCCCCCCCCCCCCCCCCCGACCCTCACAACCCAGGGTTACGGGGAAGAGGCACTTGTCTCCATCAACATGGGGACAAGGTGCTTTGGCCCCCTGCCCCAAAGCACCCATACTCTCCATGTTGAGGGCATGTAGCCTGGTACAGTTCAGGGGGGGTGCTCGCTCGTCCCCCCTATCCTGGCATGTTTGGATAAGGGTCTGATTTGGATTCCAGGGGGGCCCCACTTCAAATTGTTAAACATTTTTGGTGTGGAGTTCCCCTTAAAATCCATACCAGGCCCTTTGGGACCCTACGCACATTTTTTGGGATTTTTTTGTATATTGTCGGGAGCCGGCAATACATTACAGCCGTGATTTTAAATTACAATTTTGTCATTTGGCGGTAGCACTGTTGTAAACATTTTACAGGAAGACTATGGAGACCCCCCAGGCACATTATTTAAAAGAATATTTCATTTTTATTGTTTCACTTCAAGCACTATTAAAACCACTGCTCCTGAAAAAACTATTGATTTAAAAACTTTTTTTGCATTGATACATGTCCCCTAGGGCAGGACCCGGGTCTCCATACACTTTTTATGGAAATAACTTGCATATAAGCCTTTAAAATTAGCACTTTTGATTTTTCGTGTTCGGGTCCCATAGACCGTATTCGAATGTTCGCACAAATTTTTTTGTCTGTTCGCATGTTCTGGTGCGAACCAAACTGGGGGGGTGTTTGGCCCATCCCTAACGGGGCCCTTACATATTTTTTATGGTTTATTTTATGTAATGATTTTATTTTTACACTTTCCTTTTACTTTTTTTTTTTTATCACTTTTTTCCTATCTCTTGTAATAGGAATAGTGTGTGATAGGTCCTCTGTAAGACCTCACATCTCTCCTCCAGTCTGGAAAGCCTGAGATCAAAAAATAAATAAATAAACGATCTCAGGCTTTGCAGCCGAGTTCCCAGCATTATTTACTTCCGCCAGCCTGGATGTGATGTTATAACGTCACGCTCGAGCCTCTGAAAGTCATAGAGATTGCCATGGCCCACCCGGCCCTCGGTTTTCTCCATGACTAACTTCCTTCGCCTTCAGATTCCTTCTCCAGCTCATCAATCGCACGGGCAAGCCGGTAGAAGCACCGGAGGGTGGCGTAATGGGGAGGGGGCATCCCCTCCCGCCACCTGTAAGACTGAACAAGCCACTATGATTGTTCTTATGGTGAAGGGCATCACCGGCTGCAGCAGCGGGCATCATTCAGATATCCCCACTGAAAGCCGAGGACGTTATATGACATTCTGCGCCATTATGGAAGTGGTTAAAGCTCCACATATGGTGATTTTTGGGCACCACAGTTTTTGGCAATATTGTGGACGCATGCAATTTTAAGACATAGAATGTTTGGTATTTATTTACTCGATGCAACCTCATCTTTTATATTTTGATTAAAAATTTATATTATATGGTGAGATTTTGCACTAAAATTTATTTTATACATTTTTTTTCCGGAGCGTTTAATAAACAGTTGTGCAAATATCATGCGGAGAAAAAATTTGCAATGATCACGTTTTTATTCTACAGGGCCTCTGCTTTGTGGCTGTATGCCACAAATAAAAAAATTGCTGTGGAGCCGATCTGGTAAATGTAAAAAATGCAGAATTTGATGCAAGTCCATGATAGTGATAAACTCAAATCTCATCTCTACTTGTGAATGTTACAACACCAGTTTACGGAAAGAATTCTTCACTTCTTTGTTTCGTAGACTGTATATGAGAGGGTTCAACATGGGGACCACTGTGGTGTAGAACATTGTTAAGATCTGTTCCAGGGGGTCATAGCGATCTGATGTTGGGGTCAGGTATACAGATATAGCGGAGCCATAGTAGATGGCCATAACAATGAGATGGGATGAACAGGTGGAGAAAGCTTTACTTCTGCCATCGTTAGATTTTATGCATTGTATGACCCTGATAATCTTTATATAGGACATCAAAATGCATATAACTGGGCAGAGCCCAAATACTAAACTCTCTGCATACAGGACCATGTAAAACACTTCAGTGCCACCGCAAGAAATGTTAATGAGAGCTTTAGCATCACAGAAAAACTGGTGAATGGTAGCAGAAGAACAGAAAAAGATTTTTAGGATTGAACTGGCAAACAAAGATGAATTTACACTCCCACCAATCCAGATGACTATTAATAGTAATATGCAGATTTTCTTACTAAGTATACGATGATAGTGCAAAGGGTGACAAATTGCCACATATCGGTCATACGCCATTATAGATAGAATAATGTCCTCAACACTGGCCGCTAAAAACATAAAATATAGTTGGATAAAGCATTGTGTAAATGGCACTGAATTATTTCCAGAAAGTAAGATGTAGAGGAGTTTTGGAATGGTAACAGTTGTATAAGAAATATCAACAGCAGACAAGTTGCAGAGAAATAAATACATCGGGGTGTGCAAATGGAGGTCCAAACATATCACTGCAATGATAACTGTGTTCACCAGCACTCCAATTAAATAGATGAAGAAAAAGTAGACAGTGTTTAAGATGATTAATGTATTGCCAGTTTTCATGAAAAATGGCAAAATGTGCACATTTAGAGGATATGTTGTGTTTTCCAAAGGACCTGTCCACATTTCTACACAAAAACAAAATGTATTTCTTCACAAAGCAGCAGAGTTAAAAAATTACATAGTTCTTTATACTATTCTCTAGCACTAAATATTTCAGATATACCTAATACCTGTGTATGCAAAAAGGGATTTGTTGTTTAAGATCATTGGTTTGTTATTGGTAAATTTGCATTTCATATATAACTAAAGTACATAAAATGCTCACATATACAAGATTTAATATGTATAATGAAATATAAATCTTTATCCAAAAATTGTCCAAATGTAAAACAATGTGATAAACAAAAAAATACACATACAGTACGTATAATCACAAAAGACCATCTTTTACCAGCCACTGTATCTTGAGGGTTAAAGGAAACCTGTTTTGGGAAAAATAAAAAAGGTATTAATGCTGCCTTCTCCCCCTGAAAATGATGGTTGTCTGTGACATGAAATTTTATAGATAAGCAACTCCTATCCTCATATTGATTAGTGGTTCCAAATTAATAATAGCTACTGCAGTAGGGAACAGACACAAAAGATACACTCAGCATCTTTCCAAATAACTGTTCTCCTTTATTATGACACAATTGAAGGTTTATATACACATGATTATGTAGGAATCACATTAATATTACAATTGTACTTGTATGGTAAAACGGGGCGTAATATAGGAAGGCTAATTCTAATCAGGACTCAAAAGAATGCAAACATCTAATGAAAACGTTATTAGTGCCGTGTGCACAGTAAGTGCAGTGTGCAATACATACAAAATAGGATACAATCATATACAGAACTTACAAATTTCCTTTATACCTGGCTGTCTTTGACTTGTTTTCTGAGTCATTGTTCCAGAATAACTATTCAGCTTAGAAAGTCAGTGGCAATCCAGAACCCCTGAATGACATATTTGTTAATGACAGGACATTGGAAGAGCATGGCAGCCAGGCAGCTAGGAGTTTCAAAAGGAGGTCAACAATGAAAACTTAGACATTTCTCTCTGTATAGATTTCCTTTACATACTGTATCTGTGCTACTGGGAGATTAAGGCCGCATTAACATGTCAAATCGCATTCCAAATCCGCGGTTATTGCCGGCAATAGTACCATCTACATCGATGCAACACTAACTTTGCGACGCCGCACCAATTCCCAAAAGTAGTTCCTGCACTACTTTTGGCGACTTCGGGGGCAATTTCAATAGACATCTGCAAAGGAACCCGATGTCTCTGAAATCGCTCCCGAACTTGAACTGACATGCGGGTATGAAATCACGTGAGTTCAGCTGAACTCTCACGATTTCTAACCCGCATTCAGTGTGAAACTGGGCTAAACCATGTGTTGACAGTTGCATCATTTACAGCACACTAACATCAATTAAATGTTAATGAGATGACTGACAGCAAGCAAAGTCTTTCAATAGTGAAGAGTTTAACCTCTAACTATGAATTTCCTACTTTTTTCCTAATTATTTGCTTTTTTTATTGGCCTTCCAATATCTAAAAACATACAGCCCACGTATTATTCTCCTGCAGGAGACCCTTTTTGGTCTTAAATATACAAAGGGATAAAATGTCAGATCTGTTTCATAACTGCAAAAAATGACCTGTGGATCCTGCCAAAAATCCATTGAGCTCCTAACTGCCTGCATTGAGCTGATAATTCTGCGCTGAATTCTCAAAGATAATTATCAGCCTTGCCAAGTTCTCTCTGTGGACTACAGAACATTGCTCCTCCATAGATACAGTGAGGTGAGACAGTGTTGTCACCCTTGCACAGGAAGTGTGTTACTTGCAGGATCACCAGGTGAAAAGAAAGAACAAAATCTTTAAAGTGTTTGTTAAGCCACTTGTATAAAAAATACTCATCTGCTCTGTATTATAACAAGAAGTTGCCCTGTGTCTGTGTTATAACTTATATATTCTTCTCTGTATAGATAACACACCTTCTTACTAGGATCAGTTGTCGTTTTTCAGCTTTTCTCTCTCAGCTCAGAATTCCTGAGGGAGGGGCTAAGCACTGCAGCTGACGTCAGCTGGAGATAGAGAGCCATGCTGTGTTATCTATACAGATAAGAGTATTTCTGATATAACACTGACACTGGGAACTTATTCTTCTAATACAGAGGAAATAGGAGCTTTTAGAGTTAATTATGAGAGCAGAGAGGAGAAGCTACGAGAGGAAGAGGGAGGGGGAGGAGGGTGGAGTAGAAGACAGGCACACAGGAGATAGGAGAGCTGAAAGTGACATAGCCTGCATAGACCACGGGCTCTCAGGATAATCTATATACAGGGGGAGTCAGTACACAGGGAGGAAGTCATGACCTGGCATTATCAAACAGGTATTTTAGGGGATACAGGGGGCCTTCCCTGACCCATCTATTCGGCCATGTTAGGTTGATCCCAATTGCATTTTTTGACCCTATAGATGGGTGACATACAAATTTTGTCCTGGAACGTCCGTGGTTTGAATTCCAAATTTAAAAGATCCCTGGTGTACTACAGGGGGAGTCAGTACACAGGGAGGAAGTCATGACCTGGCATTATCAAACAGGTATTTTAGGGGATACAGAGGGATAATGTAAAAAGCAAAAGCGCCATGCTGCTAATTGCACATTAAAGAGATAGGAGCAGCATTTTTTGGGGTTAGCAAATGCTTTAATTGTCTGTAAAGCCCTAATCTAAATATTGAAAAACATGCACAATACACAATTCGAGAAGAGTATTTTACAAAAAATGTAGCAAAACATTTAAAAAATATTCTCAATGATCGCCACCCAGGGCTTTCCTTGCTTGGCTGCTGAATTTCAGAGACCGGGATATGATCCTGGCGGAGGCCCGCAAGCAGAAGGAGCTGAGATATGAAAACGCAGCGATTCACCTGTATCCGGATTTCTCTCCTGAGCTGCAGAGGAGGAGAAGAACCTTTACGGAGATCCGAAAGCGCCTGAGGGAAAGGGGCCTGGTGTATAGTATGCTTTATCCTAGTCGCTTGAAGGTCATACACCGGGGTTCCACAAAATTTTTTGAGTCCCCTAGAGAGGCGGCTGACTGGTTGGATGCCCTAGCCTAAAAGGATTCTGTTTCTCTTTTTTTTTCCTTTTTTTGTTTAATACTGTTTCTTCTCCTAGGTTATGGACATGAAGCTCATTGGCCTGGCTGGGGTAGGGATCGGACCCCCTAGATTGGAATCCTGTAGTCTCATCCTCCCTCATCCCACGGGCATATGTTGGACAGTTGTTTTCCTTTTTTATTTTTTATTCCTAACCTAGCTGGGGGCTCAGGTACTGTGGTTCATAAGTCTGCCTTTGTCTCAAGCAGGGTGTGATGCACACATGACACTGGGAGCTGCATATCCATTCAGGGAAGCCAAGGTACTGTGTTGGGTAATGTCTACTGAGACCGCACTGCTGTGTGACCCCCCCAAGAGTGGATAGACTTTGATAGCATCCCACTCATGTTTTTGACGGTTCAAGGGATAAAGTTTCTCCAGCAGTTTTATGTTTGGTTGGCCTGGAGTAAACAGGGAGTTGGGATTTTTGATTTTTTTGTATTTTTTTTTGTTTTTATGTATTTTTTTGCTGCTGCTGGACATTGAATTTCCTTTTTTCTCTATTTTTTGGAGAAATTTCCTCTCAGTGCTGCAAACGCAAGCCTGGGGAATGTCTGAGGTTGTCTCTGATAATGTTATCTGGTGTTTGGTGTGGTGTGCTCTTACGTGTCCAGGCCCTGCCTTCCCTGACCCATCTATTCGGCCATGTTAGGTTGATCCCAATTGCATTTTTTGACCCTGTAGATGGGTGACATACAAATTTTGTCCTGGAACGTCTGGGGTTTGAATTCCAAATTTAAAAGATCCCTGGTCTTCCAATATCTAAAAACATACAGCCCACATATTATTCTCCTGCAGGAGACCCATCTGATTGGCGGTAGAACCCTATCTCTGCACAGGAACTGGATACGGAGAGCGATTCACTCCACATACTCCTCCTACGCGCGGGGGGTGTCCATATTGATCCACAAGAAGCTAGCATGTACAGTGGAGCATGTGGTCACTGACCCGCAGGGGAGGTTTGCAATAGTTATCCTAGAAATAGATGCTCAAAGAGTTGCAATTGCTAATGTTTATATACCACCACCATTTCACGGGCAGACGCTGTATACAGTGCTTGAGAAGGTGGCCACTTTCGGCCCATTGAAACTTTTGAAAGCCGGAGATTTCAATAGTATCCTGGATTATGATCTAGACACCACAAACCCGACTAGGGCAAGAAATATGGAGCTCAGTGGGTGGGCGGAGTCGGCTGCTCTGGAGGAACTGTGGTGTTGGAAGCACCCGGGGGCCAGGGGGCACTCCTACATTTCTCATGTCAGTGCCTCCTCCTCTCGTATAGACCTGGCATTTGCCAACTCGGCGCTTCTTCCCATGGTCACTGAGGTGGGTTATTTGGCGGGAGGACTGTCTGACCATGTCCCGCTTGGGGTCGCTCTCAAGCTGGCCAGGGCGAGGGGCCCTGGGCAGTGGAGGCTGCACCCGGGCTGGGTCACGGAGCTCTGGGGCTACACCCGTGGTGTGGGATGCCGGTAAGGCGGTGATCAGGGGAGCCTATGTCTCTGCCATCAAGGCAGCCAGGATAGAGAAGAATACAGCTCTGAAAGATCTACAAGATCGTGAGGAGCGGTGTGCACAGACACATGCGAGCTCACCCTCGGCTGCTTCCCTGGCTGAATTGCAGAAGGTCAGGAGAGATTTACTGGTTCATTTTCAGGATCTTACGCAGTGTAAGTTGAGGAGAGGGGCTGAATCCTTGTTTGCGAAAGGAGATAAGAATGGGAAGCTTCTGGCCTACCTGGCTGCTGACACCCGTGCGGCCACAGTGGTTCCTTGTGTACGCCGGGGTGATGGTGACTTGGTAAAGGACGTTGAGGGTATTTTGGAGGCATTCACATCCTACTACTCAGAGCTTTATGCTTCAATTCCCCCCTATGAACTCCAATCCCTGCTAGATCTGTTGGATCCCCTTCGATTACCCACTTTGCCCACTGAGGTGGCAGAGGGGTTGGAGGGTCCCTTTACAGAAAAAGAATTAGCAACGGCTATTGCATCTTTCCCCAATAACAAGTCACCGGGCCCCGATGGGATACCGGCAGAATGGTATAAGCAATATTCTGAGCTCCTGACCCCTAAACTGTTAAAATTATATCTGGACTGTTTAGAGTTGGAGATCCTCCTGAAGACTTTCTATGAAGCCCATATTGTGCTACTGCCCAAGCCAGATAAAGACCCTCTCCTATGCTCCTCATATAGACCGATAGCATTGCTGAACATGGATCTCAAGATACTTACAAAAATGATAGCTAATAGGTTGATGCCAGTATTGCACCATTTAATATCCTCAGACCAGACAGGGTTTATGCCTCACAAAGCAACAGACATAAACATCCGTAGGGTTTTCACGCATACGCAGTTGGTCCGGGAGGGGGAGACAGGAGGAGCTATGTTTTTTTTTGATCTGGAGAAGGCTTTCGATTCCATTGATTGGCAGTACATGATGGTGGTACTTCAACGCATGGGATTTGGACCTGTCCTCCTTAAATGGATTTCCCTATTATATGCCCACCCAAAGGCGGTGATCGTTTTGAACGGGGAGGTTTCAAGAGCTTTCCCGGTTTTCAGAGGGACGAGGCAGGGTTGCCCCCTCTCGCCGGGGCTCTTTGCTATAGTCATGGAGCCGATAGCGGTTGCACTTCGCTCCTCTCCACAAATCCAAAGCATCAGAGTAGGCACAATAACCGAAACCACGGCCCTTTGTGCGGATGATCTGGTGTTGTTCGTCCGGGACACGGGGCCCTCACTCCATGCGGCCCTTGGGGTCGTGGGGGAATTTACGCGGGTCTCTGGCCTGAAGGTTAACTGGGCCAAGTCAAAAATACTGCCTTTGGCGTCCCATCCGGCTCAGGCAGGGCCTGATCCGGATGTCCCTCTTCAGTGGGTCACACAAATTAAATATTTAGGATTACAAATTACTAACTCAGTCATGGATTTCATGGAACTCAACCTATCCCCTTTGATAAAGACTATTGCTGGGAAACTAAATAGTTGGAAATCCCTCCCGCTGTCCTTAATAGGACGAATTAATTTGATTAAGATGAAAATTCTGCCCTCCTTACTATATGTCCTTAGGAACTCCCCAGTCTGGATCCCCAAAGCAGTCTTTAGGTCGATCAACAGCATGCTGACATCCTTTTTATGGCATGGGGGGACGCGCGTATCCAATTAAAAATTCTACAACAAACATGGGGGAAGGGAGGCCTCGCAATGCCAAATTTTTACTTTTATTTTCTGGCGGGCCAGCTGACAACCGCGCATAGGTGGTTGACGGCCCCCCCCAGATGACGCAGCAGTGTCCTTGGAGGCTGCTCATGTGGGTTCCTACGAGGCACTGGCACACTTGGTCTATAGAGGTTCGAGATCACCACACAATATTACTCACTCTATGCGTGCAATGATTAGGGCTTGGTCGGTGGCTCAGGGGATGAGACCTATCGGAACTCACAGATACTCACCTGAGGCTCCTTTATGGAGCAATCCGAACTTTGAGCACTTCTTTGATCATCCGGACCCTGCGGTTTGGACTAGATATGGCATTAAAACCTTGGGCCATGTGGTCTCCAGCGGTGGTTTGATGACCTTTGATGAGCTTAAAGACAAATACAATCTCCCAAACTCACATCTCTTTAGGTTTTTTCAGCTGAGGCATGCCTTCTCCTCCCAGTTTGGGGGCAGTCTCCTGGAGCTCGAGCCTAGTGACCTTGAGCTGATTACCCGCAGTGACCCTTTGGCCAAACCAGTCTCCAGCCTCTACAGGGGGCTGTTTGTACAAACGGCCCAGGTTATGGAAAAATGCAGGGGGGCTTGGGAGGGGTCTGCTCCTGGTTTAGATTCTGATGATTGGGATGACGTGTGGGAAGCCCCTTTCAAAAGTTTGGTGTCCTCCAGGGATCGCTTGATTTAATTTAAATTTTTGCATAGAGCTTACCTCACTCCTGCTAGAGTGGCAAAGGTGCTCGGTCCGCAGTCCTCGGGGTGCTGGCGCTGTTCAAGGTTGCAGGCCAATTTCATGCATATTTTCTGGGAATGCCCCAACATACAGGTGTACTGGCGGGACATAGCGGGGTGTATAGAGTCGCTCACAACTATAAAGATCCCCCTCACGGTAGAGGTTTGTCTGTTACATTTGGTGGATAACCTCGCTACTACAAGGGCCATTAGAACACTTTTAACATTGTTGCTTTACTATGCCAAGAAGGGTATTGTCATGGCATGGAAGAGCGATCGATCTCCTACACTGTCCTCCTGGAAGGCATTGGTGAATACAGTGATACCGTTATATAAGGCAACATATATGGCTAGAGGGGCTTTGACGAAGTTTGAGAAGGTTTGGGGCGGATGGTTAGCATCCACGGATACGGTGTCTGACCTTTGAAGAGAGAGAGTATTGATGGTTTGACTAATTGTGGATATGTGGTTGTTGGAGGGGCGGGCCTGTGTGTACGGGTTATGTAATACCACAAACTGTATATGATGTGAAGCAAGAGACAACATGGACAATCTGTTAAAACGGCAGCAAATTGTTATGTTACCCAATTTGGGAATTCCGCAATGGCGGACTGTTTGTATGTATTCTAACTTGAAAATAAATAAAAAGTATTTTAAAAAATATATATATATATTCTCAATGCATACTGTGACTGAACCCTCAATGAAGTTATGTATGCCGTGCTAAACTGTAAAAAAAACTGTATAAAACACAGTCATCGGCACAAAATTAAAATTGATAACATAAATGTATAAAAAATAACAATACTGTACAATTATTTTATTTAAAAAAAAATGAAAATCATGTTCCTCCCATAACTAATAAATGCAAACGTAATGCAGCTTTTCAATAAAACCTTAATACACAACGTAATACACTCTTAATAATTGGCGTTGTGAAAAAAAAAAAAAACACATAAGGAAAGTTGTATTTACTATTCTCTGTGAACCAATGTGAATGTTAAGATCAAAGTCTTTTTTAACCACTTGCCGACCGTGTAACGTAGTTACACGTCGGCAAGTGGCACCCATTGTTGTGGGAGGACGTTATATAACGTCCTCCCACAATCGCGCTCCCGCGCGCCCCCTGGGGCGCGCACCTGGGAGCATCCGTGACCGCCGGGTCTAGGAGACCCGGCGCATCACGGATCCCGGTAAATGGCCGCTTGGAGCGGCCGTTTACCATGTGATCGCTCCGTCAAATGACGGAGCATCACATGTAAACAAGCCGGCGGAAGTGCCGGCTTGTCTCCCCCCTCTCCGCACCGATCGGTGCAGTGTGACAGGGGAGGGGGGAGAGGGGGGAGAGAGGAGATG
>BLSH010546119.1:2336098-2347282 GCA_018402905.1 Glandirana rugosa
GACCTATTTCAAAAATTTCTCTATCCCTACCAGGGAGCGGTACTACATTTGACTAAAAATTAAAAAAAAAAAGTAAACGTCGTATGATCTCCAAACGAGTTGGATTTAAGTAGACGTCTTTTTCACTACGTTTTAAGACTTCCTTTAACAGAAACATAATCATAATTTGTCTAAACACATGTCGGAGTATCTGGCTTCGTACCCTTCTATTTGTTTATGTACCCTTCTATAAGTTTACTTTTTGTTCAGAGAGATACTCAACGGTCTTATAGTTGTCACTACCCTGAGAATCTAACATGATCAGGACGTAAAGTCATACTTCTGAACCATGTATCCTCTGTCGTACGTTCAACTGTTGACAGTGCCGCCACAGACGAACGATTCTGCATGCAACAGTCGTGAGTACGACGTGTTGAACACGATCGTCGTCCCGTGTGTACGGGGCATTAGTCTGTTCTCCTATGTACCAAGTCTTCATACTGAAATGCAGGACTAGTACAATCTAAGAGTCCCATCACTGTTGATATTCTGGCAACTCATAGAGAGACTTGTTTTTCATTTGAATATCTTCCCATGTATTTGTTTATCTTCCCATGCTTCGGTCTATGAGGCTGTACACAAATCTGTTTAATACTAATACAAAGACAATTTCCTTCAGAATTTTGCATCACTTTTTCTGCAGATGAATTTAGGTTGAGCAAACCTCTAGTATGCTGCAAATGAAAAAAAAAAATTAAAAATCAGTTTACATCATGGCGAGGGACCATCCCTATCTCTTTAAAAACTTTATCCAGTACGTTTGGTGTTAGATGTCTCATTACAAGCTGTACTTCACCAGTGTTATTAACCATTCATCTACTGGGCACTTTCACCCCCTTGCTGCCCAGGCCAATTTTCAGCTTTCAGTGCTGTCACACTTTGAATGACAATTGCACAGTCATGCGACGCTGTACCCACATTTTTTATCACCTTTTTCCCACAAATAGAGCTTTTGATAGTATTTAATCACGCGTTTTTTAAAATTTTTTTATTTTTTGCTAAAATACGAAAAAAGACCAAAATTTTCTGTCAGAAAATTATGTAAATAAGTAATTCTTCTCCTTTACTAATGCGCACTGATGAAGCTGCACTGATAGGCTGCACTGATGAGGCGGCACTGAAGGGCATTGATGAGGAGACACTAATATGCAGCACTGATGAGCACTGATACGCAACACTGAGGAGCACTGATAGGTATAAATGATGGGCACTGATAGGCACTAATAGGTGGCACTGATGGGCACTGATAGGCAGCACTGATGGGCAATGATAGGTGGCACGAATGAATGGCACCGATGGGCACTGATGGGCGTCACTGGAGAGCAAGCACTGAGAGGCAGCACTGATTTGCATCACTGATGGGCACAGAATGGCCTCACTTATGGGCAAAAATTGGCATCACTGATGGGCACAGATTGGGTCACTGGGCACAGATTAGCATCACTGCTGGGCACTGTTGGGGCTGCACTGATAATCAGGGCACTGATCATAAGTCATAGGTCTCCCCTGTAAGGAGATGCTGCTGACCGGCTCTCCTCTTCTCACACTCTGTCAGTGTGAGACGAGAAGAGCCAATTAATAGCACTTTCATGTTAACACGTGATCAGCTGTACAGCTGATCACATGGGTAAAGAGCTGCATCATTGGCTCTTTACTGAGATCGGGGTCACGCTGTGTCCTTGCGCACCCTTGGGGGCATGCAATCGCGGTGAGACTGGGCGACGTTGTATGGCGTCGGCCCATAACGAGAGGGTGTCCCACCCACCGTTATTTGTCTATACGGCGGGCGGGAGGCCATTAATATTGTTACAAATGGTTGTAGTTACAATAGGTGCAGCAGGTAATGAGTCCTCAGATTTGAAATGATAATTTTTCTCATCTAATAATTTGCGTTTGTCTTTTCCAGCACGATGCTAAATTTCACATTCACATCTTCTAATAATTAAACACACAGATTGAATTTCTCAATCAAGGCCTCTCCAAAAGCAACTTTAAATTGGCATTATCAGTTTCTGGTTCAGGTTTTGTAACAATATTTCCTCACCCTTGCCCCATTCAAAATCTTCTGATATTACACAGCTAGATAACAAGCCATGCACAATACAGGTTTTTTCTGTTGCTTTCTGAAATTGATTTCATAAAAAAATGTGTGTTACCATACCAGACTCGATTGTCTTGATGCTGCAGGACTCATTCCCGTTTATTTGGAAAACTAAAGCTATTAAATATTTAAGAATTCAAATTCCATCTAACTTTGAATCTCTTTATGATTTAAATAATACACCTTTTATTGTCATTTGTTAATAATAGGTTGAAGATTTGGCGGGTTTTCAATCATTCATGGTTTGGAGGGATGGCACTCATGAAAATGGATATCTTACCCTGTATCCTATATATCTTCCAAACCGTACCAATTAACCCATCACGTTCCTTCTTCAGCTTTTTAAAATCCTTATTTGTGCATTATATCTGAGCTGATTCTCATGGTAGAATCTGTTATGACACCTTAACCAGGCCCAAAGACTTGGGAGGAGTGAGTCTGCCCCATATGGGTCATTATTACGAAGTGCTTCACATAACTCAAGTATTAGACTGGTTTCATAACTCTTAGAGAAAATTATGGGTACAAATCGAGGAATCACTGTCTGCTTATCCTCTTTACCATGGATTTTGCCATCCTTACATCCTCAGGCAAACTCTATAACTTAATGTGTTTTAGCAACCCTTAAAATCTGTGACCGCTTACCTAATATTCCTTTATTATTTTCTTACATAAGTCCACTAACGCCACTCACAGGCAATTCTGAATTCCCTCCAGGGTTGTGACCAAACCCCCCTCCCTCTTCAGTTACTTCCAAAATCCATTTCCTAATGATTGATGTTACTGATTCAACTAGTCTAAAACCTTTGATACAATTAAATATTTCTTGCCCTGTTATTCAAGTAGGTAGCTATTGTACTTCCAACTGAGTAATTTCTATAATTCCTTAAAAACAAGAGACAACCTTCACTGCCCCCTTACTGTTTTTGAATCTCTATATACACAACCAGACTTCCCTACACATACGGTTTCCTATTTCTATAACTGTCTCCTAACTGAGATTTTTTTCTGACAAACCCTCTTATTTTGTGGAATGGGAAAGAGAACTAGGAGTCACTTTCTTAGAGGAAGAAGTTTGTAAATCCTGAATATGGGCTCATAAATCTTCAGTTGGGAGCAAAATACAGGAACAGAATTGCAAAGTCATCACGTGATGGCATCACTGTCCCTGGATATTACACCAAATATTTCCAAATACACCAGACAAATGTTGGCACCATGCAACATATATGGTGGAGTGGCCCCGACTTGCACCCATTTTGGGACAATGTTTTTAAAATATACAGTGCTTTTGCCTCAGAAACAGTGCCCCAAACCCCTCAAATAGCATTATTATCTATGTTCTCGTAATCTATCTTAAAAGTTAAGAAGGGGGTTTTTCATTTTAGAATGGATAACTGAACTAAATAAGCTGATGAGAAAAGAGGAATTATTGGTGCAGCTGCATGACCGATATTCTCATTTTCAAGAGGTATGGCTCCCTTGGGTATCCTTGGGTATCCTTCATAAAAAACCCTGACTTTGCAACCTTACTATCTTAAAATGCCCCCCATTTGACCTTAAAACCCATATTTTATCATATATTTTTGGACATCCTTTTGATAGGCCCATGTCATTTTGTCTCTCTTTTTTTACTGCTCCTTTTACCCTCTTCGTTTTTTTTTTCTATACTTAATTATGGTCATTAATATTGAATCACTAATGTACACTTACAAATCAATTTCAATGTCTTTATGGCAATTTATGTTCATTTTCATGGGTATATTACTCAGGGTACATACAGGCTTTACTGTATATCTCCATGTTGCTATTTGTTTCTAGTTCTTCTTTTGTAAATTTCTATAAATTTTATGATGAAAATTTCAATAAAAAAAAAAAAATATATAAAAAAATGTTTTATCCAGGCAACTAAATAAAATGGCCCTTACAGTCAAACTTTACTCGCACTACAAGGGTTAATTGCTTTGTAAGCAGAACAAAAACAGAAGATTTACTTACCCAATCCTCCCCTCCTTTCTGCTGATACACTGGTCTCCTCAGCCTTTTTTCCCCTACTCTCTAGTAGTAGTCTAGGATCCTGATGTAATCAAGATCAAATCAGGGTCCATAGCCCTGCATTGGATGTGTGTAAGCTGAAGGACAGTCCACTACCAGAGCGTGGGAGAGCAGAGGATCAATAAATGTGTTTCTCCTCCACAGTAGTAGACAGTAAAGCTGCTGCTCAAGGGGAGCTTGCCATGAATGTTCCTCTACATCACTCACTAGAAAGAGGTGGTAGCTCAGCTCTTTGTGCTGTGCAGATAGATAAATGCAGGAGACTTGGACCCCTGCACTCTGAAACCAACCATCCGCTTTATTTTTATAATGGCATCTTCAGTAGTAAAAGCTAGAGACTATGTGGGCTGAAGGAGAAGCCAATACATTTACATTGAGTATGAGATATGGTGTGAAATGCATTAACTTCTCCTTCAGCCCACAAAGCGCCTTGCTTTTACTATTGAGGATGTTATTACAACTGTAAAGCGGATGATTTTTTTTTTCAGAGTACAGTTGTCCAAGTCTCCTGCATTTATCTACCTGTTTCTCCTCCACCCTAGACAAAATGAGCACCCTTCATACTCAGTAAGCATTTTAACTACATTACCAATGCAGATATGAAGCACAGTTCAGTTTTCCAGGCTCCATCTCACAGTTATGGGGTTCCAAATTTCTTCAATGAGTGGATCAGGCTTCTAAGTCACAACCAGACTTTCAAATCACAACACAGCTTCTGGGTCCTCACAGGTCTCCTTTCACAGATTTCAGGTCTTCTCACAGGACTGCTGTTATTGCCAACTGGTAATAAATTCTCTGATCACTTACACGGCACCAAAATGTTGTTAGAGTATGTATAAATTAATATACAAGAGTAATATTCTGAGAAGTAAACGGGTGTTGGATGCAAATTCCAGGCAACCGCGGTTTCTTTCCAGAGAGTATTGCGTTTATTGGATGCCAGCAACAGATAACAAATCCATTACAGTATATTCAAAATAATACACCAATAAGAAGGCCTAAGTCCAGTTTAGAATACTTTTCTTTTATTCACAATGTTAGCAAGTATATATACACACCACACAACCAGCATATATGTCCAGTCTATACAGTATGTGCACCTTCAGTATTTGTCCTTCATGTATGGGCATGTATCCATATACTCTATACCCTGGGCCATTCCTCCTATCAATCCTATCATCTTCTCCCTGATATACTCATTTCTCCTCATATACTAAGATGTGGAGGAAGCTGGTTGGTTGATCAAACACTTTTAATTTTGTTGTTAAACAATATTCCAGTTTTCTTTTGAAATGCCTAAGACCCATCTTGCAGTTTGTGTAAACAATTAAAGTGGTAGTAAAGCTGTATATTATAGGCTTACCTGTAGGTACTGTAAATATCTCCTAAATGTGTTCCGTTTAGGAAATATTTTCTTGTGACATCACCGAAACATGCGCTCTGAAGGAGCTGCTTACCTGTGCCGTTCCTTCGGAGCCATGTGCTGTAAACGATGACTCCCGCTCTCATGCGCAAGAGTGACATCATCATGGCTCGGCCATTCAAGTGGCTGCAGCCTGTGTTCCCGGAAAATGAAAGCCCTGTCAGTGGTGACAGCTGTCAGCTGCAGGGCTTTGTTTTTTTTTTTTTTTTACAAAAGATTTTATTGGAAGGTTGTATGAAAATATACATGCAGGTATATCCAATTCAGACAAATATATAACAATTTTCACAATAAGAGGGTCAGTATACAAAATAACCATATACAAATAGCCAGAGATATCATATGAAGACAGTGAAATGTACTACAGATATATGGACACCAGGACCTAAATGTAGAGGTGGAAGGCTCCATTACATGTGGAATTGATCCCATTGCTTCCATTTTTTTAAAAAGTGTGTATTGTATCATTTAGAGTATGGAATATTTTTTCAGTTAATTTTATTGTGGACATTCATCCATTGAGTGGTGTTAAATAATGTATGAGCCAACCTGTTCTGAGGAGTGGATAATTCTGTGATTTTCAAGAATAAAAGGCATATATGTGGCGTAAGGGTAATGTGCTTGCCTGCTAATTTATCTATAACCTCATTGACGGATCTCCAAATCGGTCTAAGGAGGTCGCAGTTCCAGAAAATGTGGATTAACGTGCCTTGTCCTATGCAACCCCTAAAACAATCAGGAGAGATGGAAGGATAGACTAAATGTTTAATATTGTAAAGCGCTGCGCAAACTGTCGGCGCTATATAAATCCTGTATAATAATAATAAATGTATTCTGTGTGGGGTCATGTACCATCTTGTGAGGAGTTTTAAAGGAGTCTCCCTAATCAAAGATGAACATGCGCTTTGTTTAGGTTGTCTATTATGTAGAACCATTCTTTAAGTGAGAATGAGCACCCGAGATCCCTCCCCCATTGGAGCATGGGTTTAGATTTATGAGAGAGTATCGGTTCCTGGAATTGTCTATAGAGTGATGAGATCTGTCTTTTTTGTCTGGGAGCTGTTAGGCAAAGGTTTTCAACATGATTTCTGAGAGGGTGCAGGGTAAGAGCATAATATTTAGAGTATACATTTTTAATTAATAAATAATTTTGATCATTTTGAGACATTTTACATTTTTCTCGTAAGGAATCAACTGTTGTAAATATGTTTTGGGAGGTCAAGGCAAGAAGGTTAGTAAGACCCAGATTGATCCAAATAGAGAATGAGCCCGGGATCATCAAAAGCTTGCTGAAGGCATAGGTCACCTAGGAATGAGGCCAAGGGTGGAGGAGGGGAGGGTGTGCAAAGGCCATTACTATATTTATTCCAGAGTTGGAGGGAATGGGCTACTATACTATTGTATTCGGATAGAGTTTTAGTTTGGATAATCGAGGACCATAATAAATCCTTGAGGTGATAGGGATAGACGGAATAGTGTTCAAATGCAATCCATGGAATATTTCTGTCATTGGAGTGCCACTGGATTGTCTGGGAAAATCTAGCAGAAAGATAATATTGCCATATGTTCTGTAACCCCAGACCTCCTTAAGATTGAGGTCTGTGCAGTAAGGAGTTGCTACACCTAGGTTTTTTATCTGACCATATAAATGTATTAATTATATGTTGTATATTTTCAATTTTGCCTTTGGGTACTAATACAGGTAGGGCTCTAAATAAAAAAAGTAACTTCGGTAAAATTGTCATCTTAATGGCACAAAGTTTGCCCAAAAAGGAAATGTGGTAGGATGGCCATGTTTTAAGGGTGTTGATTATCTTATTAAAAGGAGGGTTATAGTTATTATATGAAGGAGTCTTGATTGAAGGTGTTATGTTGATACCCAAGTATTTAAAAACAGTTGGGCACCGTTTAAAGTTAAATTTCTTTTTTAATTGGGGGGCAAGCTCTGGGTTTAGGTTTATACCCATTGCCGAGCATTTACTGAGGTTTACTCCTAGTCCAGAGAGGTCTTGGAATGTTTTTAGATCTAAGATGATAGATGATATGGAAGGGAGAGGGTCAGTTAAAAAGAGTAAGACATCATCTGCATATAATGAAATTTTGAATTCTCTCGGTCCTTTGAGATATCCTTTAATAGTGGGGTTGTTTCTGATTGCAGTCGCGAGGGGTTCAATGGCTAGGGCAAATAAAAGGGGGGGGGGGGCAGCCAGGTAGTCTAATTCTTGTTTGGGGAGAGTGGTATAATGCTAAGAATCCGTGTATAAATGTGTCTGGGATGCTGAATCTGGGGAGTAGCTTGAGTAAATGTGACCAATCCACGCTGTCAAAGGCCTTATGTATATCAAGGTTCAGAGGGCTTTGTTTTAAGGTAACGTTCAATGCAATGCATACTAGCACATTATAACATTGTCTTTCAGGGGAAAATGTTTTTTTTTCATGTTTACTACCACTTTAACAAGTATCCATCTAACCAATTATAATAACAGTCTGGTGTTTTGACATCACAGTATTTAGTAGCCTTATGAATAGAATTATCATGGGAAAGGGTTCATTCACTAAAGGCAGAGCTTCGTAAATTAGGTGATCATCATCCAAACATGTACAAGCAAAAATACAGTTTTTTTTTTAAATTGTCCTAGCACGTGATTGGGTATTCTTTAGAAAGTGAAATTCGAACATAATTAACTAAGCTCTAGGGAAAATTCCCCTGCAAAGTTAACAGCCTATTTACCCTTAGCAAATAGTATAATATTCTATTATATTAGTTCTGATATCTTCTTTTTAATGTGTAAATGCTTATCTAGCTGTTACCAAATTGCCGTCTTTTTGGGTATGTATATCTACATACATTTTATACAAATATACATACAGTTGTGCTCATACGTTTACATACCCTGGCAGAATTTATGATTTCTTGGCCATTTTTTAGAGAATATGAATGAGAACACAAACCTTTCTTTCACTCATGGTTAGTGTTTGGCTGAAGCCATTTATTATCAATCAACTCTTTACTCTTTTTAAATCATAATGACAACAGAAACTACCCAAATGACCCTGCTCAAAAGCTTACATACCCTAGTGAGTTTGGCCTGATAACATGCACACAAGTTGACACAAAGGGGTTTGAATGGCTATTAAAGATAACCATCCTCACCTGTGATCTGTTTACTTGAAATTATTGTTTGTGTATAAAAGGTTAATGAGTTTCTGGACTCCTGACAGACCCTTGCATCTTTCATCCAGTGCTGCACTGACATTTCTGGATTCTGAATCATGGGGAAAGCAAAAGAATTGTTAAAGGATCTGCGGGAAAAGGTAGTTAAACTATAATACAACAGGAAAGGGATATAAAAAGATATCCAAGGAATTGAGAATGCCAATCAGCAGTATTCAAACTCTAATCAAGAAGTGGAAAATGAGGGGTTCTGTTGAAACCAAACCACAGTCAGGTAGACCAACTAAAATATCAGCCACAGCTGCCAGGAAAATAGTTTGGGATGCAAAGAAAAACTCACAAATAACTTCAGGACTCTCTGAAAACATGTGGTGTGGCTGTTTCAAGATGCACAATAAGGAGGCACTTGAAGAAAGATGGGCTGCATGGTCGAGTCGCCAGAAGAAAGCCATTACTGCGCAAATGCCACAAAGTATCCCACTTACAATACGCCCAACAGCACAGAGACAAGCCTCAAACCTTCTGGCACAAAGTCATTTGGAGTGATGAGAACAAAATTTAGCTTTTTGGCCACAACCATAAACTCTACATTTAGAGAGTAGTCAACAAGGCCTGTGAAACACGGAGGTGGATCGCAGATGTTTTGGGGATGTGTGAGCTACAAAACCACAGGAAATTTGGTCAAAATTGATGGCAAGATGAATGCAGGATGTTATCAAAAAATACTGGAGGAATATTTGCATCCATCAGCCAGGAAGCTGTGCATGGAATGTACTTGGACATTCCAACATGACAATGATCCAAAACACAGACCAAGTCATTAGCTACAGCAGAATAAAGTGAAGGTTCTGGAGTGGTTATCTCAGTCTCCTGACCTTAATATCATTGAGCCACTCTGGGGAGATCTCAAACGTGCAGTTCATGCAAGACAGCCCAAGAATTTCCAGGAAATGGAGGCTTTTTGCCAAGAGGAAAGGGCAGCTTTACCATCTGAGAAGATAAAGAGCCTCATCCACAAATACCACAAAAGACTTCAAGCTGTCATTGAAGTTAAAGGGGGCAATACACGGTATTAAGAACTGGGTATGTAAACTTTCGATATGGGTCATTTGGGTAGCTTTTGTTGTCATTATGATTTAAAATGAATAAACACAGTTGATTGATAATAAATGGCTTCAGCCAAACACTAACCATAAGTGAAAGAAAAGTTTTTGTGTTCTCATTTATATGCTCTGAAAAATGGCCAAGAAATCATAAATTCTGCAAGGGTATGTAAACTTATGAGCACAACTGTATAGTGATTAGGCTCAATGTGCTAGATACGTTTTAGTGAGATATGTAAGTCGGAATTTAGGGCGTGACCCCACGACAGGAAGTACAGGAAGTGACGTCTGCGCTCCAGGCTTGGAGGAGGAAGAGGTGTATGTACTCTGCACCGTATATCCAGGCTGGGTGAGACGCTTCCTACCAACAAAGAAATCTTTTGCGATGTTATGCTGATTTAATTTTGTGCTTTTGTAAGTGTGTTTTTATTAAGGGAAGCAATAAACGTTGTTTTGCTAAGTTACACTATGTGAGGTTTTTTCTCTTATATGGATCTGATTTCTGCCGCTGTGCGAGATATATTACGTACACCAGATGAAAGCTTATCGGCCTAGAGCATTATCTGTGGTTTACTGAAGTCCCTACAAGTGAGGTCTATGGGTGGTTTCATCTGTGATAAGTGCTGAGGACGGTTTGACATCATAGCATTGCCTTGGTACAGAGAAGCCCCGGCAGTCGTTTGTGGATTGGTGAATCCGTCTATGATTAGAGCTGTTAACCTTCTGATATCTGGTAAGCAGATTTGGGTTTAAGAGCACGCTGCATGCGGTGTACCTCTCCATTAGGAAGATAACCTATCTGGTGGTCGGTGGACATCCCCTAAGATCTTCTTTTCAGACCTTTTTTCATCTCTTGTGGATGTGGCTCTTTATAGGCACATTCCTGCACTCTATGGACTTTAGGACTGTCTAAGCGCTGTTATACACCTTTTGTTGATTATACTTCTGTTTTGCCCGGCTTTCATATTCACTGCTGTATAGTGTATAGGGAATTTTATGATCATGCTGTATCACTATATGTGTTTCTGTATATATGGATTTCTGTTTAATTAAGTATCTTGTTTTCTCTGACAAGTAGCTGAGTGGCAGAATGCTGTTATAAAGTGTCAGCAGCCTAAAAGACGAAAACATGTTTTTGTCACGCACATAACAGATGAGAAGGGTATAGATAACGTTTTGGGTGTTAGCAGCTTGAGATAATAAGTCACGTTTGTACGTCAATAGTAGAATGGGGGACACAGATAACCAGATAAGCTGGCACGCATACTGGGTGTGTGTATGGTGAAAA
>BLSH010546119.1:2353736-2363880 GCA_018402905.1 Glandirana rugosa
ATATATATATATACCTTTAGTAAGTCTTATGTAATTCAGTACATACAGAGTCTTACGAATGTATTCTGAATGATTTCCATATATATATATATGCAATAATAAATCTCTTTTAATTTGGAACCATCTTGCTCGAGTATTTTCAGGTGTTGGAGAAATTCCCTTCACAATAGCAACGGTTTGGTGATATGTATTGACACATTGAACTTTATAGATGGCAGCTTAGATAGAGGACCAAGTGTTTCGTTACACTACTGACACCCAGCAACTCACAGCCTTCCATAAGCGCTGATTGTACGGTTGGGGGCTCATTCGGTACACTTTTTTCAAGTCTGAATTTAAGTTTAAAGTAGAGTTCCACCCAAACGTGGAACGTTCGCTTTAAGTGTTGGTGACCCCCTGACATGCCATGTCATTTTTTTGGGTGGGGGCCGGGGACCCTGTTTTTCCCCTGGCTATGTGGAGCTGGAAGGAAGTTCACCTTCCCCTCCTCCCTCCTGGCAGTCTTCTGGGACATGTCACAGGTCCCAGAAGATACACTGGCCATTCACAGCGTGCAGCATGGCTCGCGCATGCTAAAGCCGGGCGCCCACATTTGTGATGCCGGCGCCGCATGGTGGAGGGGGAGAAGAGCAAATCGCCAGGCGGCCGCATCGCTGGAGCATGGTACAGGTGAGTGTCTGATTATTAAAAGTCAGCAGCTGCACTTTTTGTAGCTGCTGATCTTTAATAGGGTGGAACTCCGATTTAGGGGCATGGCAGCCCACATTTAATAGGCAAAAGCAAAGTTTTAACACAAAGTTTAGTTCAAACCGGTTGCCCACACAGGGGTTCTTCTCCAAGAAATATCAGCAACAGAAAACGCTATCCCACATGGCTATGCTTTAACAGCACCATTGCTATTAGAACTGGTCCCTCTGACCACCAGCTCTTCATTGCACACAGCTTCAAGCACTTCAGTGCACACATTGCTCTGTAATGCACACAGCTATCACACAGCTGTGCCATTTTTCTGCCCCCCAGTTCCTATGTTTTTGTGCATAGTTGAGTAGCTTAGCTTTGTTTCCATATGCTTTGCGTAAAAATATAGGAACCGGGGTGTAGAATTATGGCAGCAGGTGCTCTGGACTGATGAATCAAAATTTGAAATATTTGGTTATTTGGCTCTGGCAAAAGGCAGTTGGTTCACAAAGGGCTGCAAAGCGGTACAATAATGAGTGTCTACAGGCAACAGTGAATCATGGTGGAGGTTTCTTGCAAGTTTGGGGCTGCATTTCTGCAAATGGAGTTGGAGATTTGGTCAGGATCAGTGGTGACCTCAATGCTAAGAAATCCGGGCAGATACTTATCCATCGTGTCATACCATCACGGAGGCATATGATTGGCCCCAATATTCTGCAGCAGGACAACAACTCCAAACATACAGCCAATGTCATTAAGAATTATCTTCAGTGTAAAAGAGTCCTAGAAGTGATGGTTTGGTTCCGATAGAGCCCTAAGATCAACATCATTCAGTCTGGGATTCCATGAAGGGACAGAAGGATGTGAGGCCGCTGACATCCACAGAAGATCAGTGGTTAGTTCTTCAAGATGTTTGGAACAACCTACCTGTCAAGTTCCTAAAAAAGTGTGCAAGTGTACCTAGAAGAATTGAAGAATTGATGCTGTTTTTAATCACTTCCCGACTAGCGCCATAAATATGCGGTGGCTGATCTTGTGTGGCTGTACTGGGATATAGCCTGCAGCTGCAGGCTATATCCCGGTATAATTTTTTAGAGTGGATGGTCAGCTATCTGGGGATCATGACCGAACCGGCTCGGGAGCCGCTTGGCCATTATCCCGGGGGGCGGGAGGGGACATCCCCCCTCCCGCTGCCTTCCGCCACTCTTCTCTGGCCTCCCGTCCCACCGGGAGACCGGAGTGACGATCCGACACCTCTGCCGGCTAGAAGGAGACCTGACAGAAGCCGAAATCGGCTCCAATCAGGTCTCCTTTGGCAAATTCCGGAAGCAACATCATAACATCACTTCCGGTTTACTCGGCGGCTAACTGCGCCAATTTAAAAAAAAAATCACAGCATTCAGAATCGCCGTTTTTGGCGATCTGAATGCTGTGAAGTACAAAGGAGGGATGGAGGGTCTTTTAGACCCCCCCAGCCCTCCAAAAAGTGTACCTGTCACCATATATTACTATCACTATTTTATTGTAAAGCGCTGCGCAAACTGTTGGCGCTATATAAATCCTGTATAATAATAATAATAATCACAAGGGATGTTTACATTCCTTGTGATAGCAATAAAAGTGATCAGAATTTTTTTTTAAAGGAACCGTGTTAAAAATAAAAAAAAAAAAAAATTTAAAGCGCCACCGTCCCCACGAGCTCGCACAGTAAAGAAAACGCATACGTAAGTCGCGCCCGCATATGAAAACGGCGTTCAAATCACACATGTAAGGTATCACCGCAATCGCCAGAGTGTGAGCAATAATTCTAGCAAGAGACCCCCTCTGCACCTCTAACCTCATAACAGTTAAATATTTTTAAAGCGTTGCCTATGGAAATGTTTTAGTACTGGACTTTGTCGCCATTCCGCGGCAACCCTGTCATTTATGGTATCTATTTACTCTGCATAACACCTTCTTTCGCAATATACAAAAACATTGGGCTAACTTTACTGTTGTCTTATTTTTTAATTTTTTAAAAAAGCGAAATTTTTCCAAAAAAAACGCGCTTGAAAGATCGCTGCGCAAATATCATGTGACAAAAAGTATTGCAACAATCGCCATTTTATTCTCTAGGGTGTTTGAAAAAAAATATATGTAATGTTTGGGGGTTCTAAGTGATTTTCTAGCAAAAAAAACTGTTTTTAGCTTGTAACCAACAAATATAAAAAAGGGCCCCGGTTGTTAACTGGTTAAGGGGGGTCACACCAAATATTGATTTGATTTGGATTTTTCTTCTGTTCATTTACTTTCCATTTTAGTAAAAAAAAAACTATTAACACTTCTATTTCTGAAGGCATTCTTCATTTACAACAGTTTTTCACACCTACCTAAAACGTTTGCACAGTATTGTATATGTAAATTATAACAACTAAAGTCTCGTCATTTTTTACATGATAATACTATTTAGAAAGTCTATTTTTAGCCTTCAATAAAATGGCGGCTTGTGATACTGATATAGAAGTACTTGTTTGGGCACTTATGGGGTGACAATGTTCTGCCCCTGTCTCCCTTAAAGTGGTTGTAATTAAAATTAAAAAACAAAAAAAAAAAAAAAAAAACATGTCTACTTACCTGCTCTGTGCAATAGAATTGCACAGAGTGGCCCCAATCTTCCTCTTCTCGGGTCCCCCATGGCGCTTCTCCTCCTCTTGGTGCTGGCCCAAATAGGAAACCGAATACCATGGGGGCATTCGTGCGGTCTCGATCCCATCATCACTGGAGTTGTTTTACAGAAGTGGAAGTCAATGGCTGCCGCTGCTATTGATCTGCCGATAGAGGAGGGACAAGGCCAGGAGAGCCGCAGCTCTCATGCACAGCGATTGATCACAATGGGGTTCAGGTAAGTATAAGGGGGTCGAGAGGGTGAGTTTGTGACACAAATAGACTGCATTAAGTTAAAAAACCTTGAGGCTTTAGAACCACTTTAATCTCCTCTTGGTAAATCATCCTGCCACATGCTCTTCCAAAACAATACTATAAGTTGTTATGCTTATGTGTATTATTCAGGTATATCACACTATTGTTATTGTCTAAAGAAGACCTTCCATGAAAATGGAAGGTCCACTCTACTGAATGCCCCCCTCCCCCTCAAAATCATATCATTTGTATATCACAGCTAAAGTAAATTCTGCACATACAGTCAGGTCCATAAATATTGGGACATCGACACAATTCTAATCTTTTTGGCTCTATACACCACCACAATGGATTTGAAATTAAGATGTGCTTTAACTACAGACTTTCATCTTTAATTTGAGGTGGTCCAAATCAGGTGAATGGTGTAGGAATTACAACAGTTTGTATATGTGCCTCCCACTTTTTAAGGAACCAAAAGTAATGGGACAATTGGCTGCTCAGCTGTTCCATGGCCAGGTGTGTGTTATTCCCTCATTATCCCATTTACAAGATAAAAGGTCCAGAGTTCATTTCAAGTGTGCTATTTGCATTTGGAATCTGTTGCTGTCAACTCTCAATATGAGATCCAAAGAGCTGTCACTGTCACTATCAGTGAACCAAGCCATCATTAGGCTGAAAAAAAAAAAAAAACAAATTAGAGAGATAGCAAAAACATTAGGTGTGGCCAAATCAACTGTTTGGAACATCCTTAAGAATAAAGAACGCACCGGAGAGCTCAGCAACACCAAAAGACCCGGAAGACCATGGAAAACAACTGTGGTGGATGACCGAAGAATTCTTTCCCTGGTGAAGAAAACACCCTTCACAACAGTTGGCCAGATCAAGAACACTCTCCAGGAGATAGGTGGATGTGTGTCAAAGTCAACAATCAAGAGAAGACTTCACCAGAGTGAATACAGAGGGTTCACCACAAGATGTAAACCATTGGTGAGCCTCAAAAACAGGAAGGCCAGATTAGAGTTTGCCAAACAACCTCTAAAAAGCCTTCACAGTTCTGGAAAAACATCCTATGGACAGATGAGACCAAGATCAACTTGTACCAGAGTGATGGGAAGAGAAGAGTATGGAGAAGGAAAGGAACTGCTCATGATCCAAAGCATACCACCTCATCAGTGAAGCATGGTGATGGTAGTGTCATGGCATGGACATGTATGGCTGCCAACGGAACTGGTTCTCTTGTATTTATTGATGATGTGACTGCTGACAAAAGCAGCAGGATGAATTCTGAAGTATTTTGGGAAATATTATCTGCTCATATTCAGCCAAATGCTTCAGAACTCATTGGACACAGTGCAGATGGACAATGACCCGAAGCATACTGCGAAAGCAACCAAAGAGTTTTTTAAGGGAAAGAAGTGGAATGTTATGCAATGGCCAAGTCAATCACCTGACCTGAATGCAATTGAGCATGCATTTCACTTGCTGAAGACAAAACTGAAGGGAAAATGCCCCAAGAACAAGCAGGAACTGAAGACAGTTGCAGTAGAGGCCTGGCAGAGCATCACCAGGGATGAAACCCAGCATCTGGTGATGTCTATGCTTTCCAGACTTCAAGCTGTAATTGACTGCAGAGGATTTGCAACCAAGTATTAAAAAGTGAAAGTTTGATTTATGATTGTTATTCTGTCCCATTACTTTTGGTCCCTTAAAAAGTGGGAGGCACATATACAAACTGTTGTAATTCCTACACCTTTCACCTGATTTGGATGTAAATACCCTCAAATAAAAGCAGAAAGTCTGCAGTTAAAGCACATCTTGTTTGTTTCATTTCAAATCCATTGTGGTGGTGTATAGAGCCAAAAATATTAGAATTGTGTAGATGTCCCAATATTTATGGATCTGACTGTAGATGAACAAAGATGCTATGAATTTACCCTTTTATAGTGAAGGGGACTGGCTTATCTGAAATCTTTCTTATTGACCCTTCTAAACCAAAGGACCAGGCAATGCAATATGGTTGCAAAGAATTTGGTCTAGCAAATTCCCATCTAAGTTCTTCAGTTCCTTTAACCAGTTCAGCTCTTTGGACGTACTATGTACATCCAATAAACCTTTAATCACAAGCTGATGGCTTATATGGCAATAGCAGCCATCAACCTGTGTGGGTTTTGTTACCCTGCGACCGGATTCAAAGTGAAAGTAATGTGGCAGCTCCATAGCCGTCGATCACTTTCACACAGCTGGCAGTGCGGTGCCTCCCCCCTCCCGCCGGCGCCCCCCTCCTCCCTTGTTTCCCATGCTGTCCCTCACTTACCGGTGCCTGGGAACCTAACCAGTGGTGGGGAGAGAGAGATTGCAATAAGACCGAGGCAAATCCATGCCTCGAACTTACATGCAAACAATGAAACTGGAAATGATGTCAGATGTTTCAGATGCACCCTTTACTGGCCAGTACAGCCAGGAGACACATCTAACCAAGCCGATCTGTGCTTGGTTAGATGGCGTGAAGGGCAGGGGAGAAATTGGGGTCTATTAGATCCCTAATGTCTCCATAAAGAGTACCTGTCATCTGCCCTATGCTATCACATAGGAGTTTATTAACCCCTTGTGATAGCAATCAAGTAAAAATAAATAAAAAAATAAAAGAAAAAAGTAACAAATAAAATAGAATGATAATAAAATATATTAAAATGAAAAAAATTGCTGAAAACCCCTGTTGCCCCTTACACCCAGGGTGTGTACTCGTATGTAACCCGCAGTCACGCCACGTGTGTTACATATCGCTCCGAACATCAGAGTGAGAACAATAATTCTAGCACAAGAGCTCCTAGTTAATTCTAAATGTATGAGCTGTAAAGGCTTTTAACCACTTCTATACCATGCGAATTCCAGCACTCCTCTCCTACAAAATTACTCAGAACCCCCAAACATTATATATATATATTAGCACCCTAGGGAATAAAATGGCGGTCATTGCAACTTTTTATGTCCCACGGTATTTGCACAGCAATTTTTTGGATAAAAAACACTTTCATGAATAAAAAAAGAAAACAGTAAAATTAGCCCAATTTTTTTGTATAATTTGAAAGATGATGATATGTGATGATACATGTAATGCTTTAAAATTGCGCACACTTGTGGAATGGCGCCAAACTTCGGTACTTAAAAATCTCCAAAGGCAATGTCTTGGGCTATAATTATTGATCTCGCTCTAACATTCGTGGAGATATCTCACAGGTGACAGGTCCTCTCTGTAAGACCCCACATCTCTCCTCCAGTTTGGAATGCCTGAGATAAAAAAATAAATAAATAAACAATCTCAGGCTTTCCAGCTGAGTACCCGGCATTGTTTACTTCCGCCAGCCCGGACGTGATGTCATAAAGTCACGCCCGGGCTTCCGAGAGTCATAGAGACTGCTGGGGACCATCTGGCCCTTGGTTTTCTCTATGACTAACTTCTTTCGCCTTCAGATTCCTTCTCCAGCTAGCCGATCGCACGGACGAGCCAGTAGGTTTTATTCTACAGGGCCTCTGCTTTCAGAAACATATATAATGTTCTGTGGGTTTAAGTATTGTATTTGCCAAAAATTAAGATTTTTATATGTATTGCGACAAATAAAAAAAATGACTGTGGAGCCGATCTGGTAAATGTCGATAATGCAGAATTTAATGCAAGTCCATGATAGTGATAAACTCAAATCTCAACTTTTCTTGTGAATTTTACGACATCAGTTTACGGAAAGAATTCTTCACTTCTTTGTTTCTTAGACTGTATATAAGCGGGTTCAATATGGGGACCACTGTGGCATAGAACATGGTTAAGATCTGTTCCAGGAGGTCATAGCGGTCTGATGGTGGGGTCATGTATACAGACGCACCAGATCCATAGTAGAGGGCCATAGCAATGAGATGGGATGAACAGGTGGAGAAGGCTTTACTTCTGCCATCCTTAGATTTCATACGTTGTATGACTCTGATAATTTTTACATAGGACATCAAGTTGCATATAACTGGGCAGAGCCCAAATATTAAACTCTCTGCATACGTGGCAATATAAAACACTTCAGTGCCACCGCTGGAAATGTTGATGAGAGCTTTAGCATCACAGAAGATCTGGTGAATGGTAACAGAAGAGCAAAAAAAGATTTTTAGGGTTGAACTTGTAAACAAAGATGAATTTATACTCCCACCAATCCAGATGATTGTTATTAGTAATATGCAAATTTTAAGTATACGATGATAGTGCAAAGGGTGACAAATTGCAACATATCGGTCATACGCCATTATAGATAGAATGTTTACTTCAACACTGTCTGCTAAAAACATTAAATATATTTGGATAAAGCATTGTGTAAATGGCACTGAATTATTTCCAGATAGTATGATGTAGAGGAGTTTTGGAATGATAACAGTTGTATAAGAAATGTTGATAACAGACAAGTTGCAGATAAATAAATACATCGGGGTGTGCAAATGGAGGTCCAAACATATCACTGCAATGATAACTGTGTTCACCAGCAGTCCAATTAAATAAATGAAAAAAAAGTAGACAGTGCTAAAGATGAACAATGTATTGCCAGTTTTCATGAAAAATGGCAAAATCTGCACATTTAGAGGAAATGTTGTGTTTTCCAAAGAGCATGGCCACATTTGTACACAAAAACGAAATGTATTTCTTCACAAAACAGCTTTGAAAAAAAAAAATATGCAATTGTTTATACTAGCACTAAATATTTCAAATATTTCCTAATACAGTAAAACCTCGGATTGCGAGCATAATTCGTTCTGGAAACATGATTGTAATCCAAAGCACTTGTATATCAAAGCAAATTTCCCCATAAGAAATAAAGGAAAGTCAGATGATTCGTTCCACAACCATTTATTCATAAGTCCTTCAGTCTATAGTCCATATAAAGATATTTTAGCAATGTGACTCTATTGTGTAACCATAAAATGTCCATCCACAAGGGGATTAGAAGCAAAATTCAGCAGGAGCTACAGAATATAAAAGAGAAGCCTCTAAGTGTAGCAATATGGTTACATTTATTAAAGGTACAACATTTAGCAACTCACATGTTTGATGATTAAAAGAGACACATCTAAGTATGCAGGCATCCGGGGTAAAGCTGTCCTCATAGACCATCCTCCACACCGCCGGCTCTCACCGCAGTCAGTCTGCAATCGTGACCGGGAAGACCACCCTGCAGTAAAGCCATCTGAAAGTGGACTTGAAGCACTCGTGGAGAGCAGCGTGGAAGGGATGACTTTGATGGCGGTGTGGAGGACGGTCTATGTGGACAGCTTTACCCCGGATGCCTGCATACTATTGTGTGCCTCTTTTAATCAACCATGTGAGTTGCTAAATGTTGTACCTTCATTAAATGTAACCATATTGCTACACTTAGAGGCGCCTCTCTTCACGTTTATACTCAGTTGTGAGTGACGTGATGCTACTTGTTTACTGCGGCAATGTGGACACTGGCCGCGAATCGTCATAAAAAGACGGCGATCTGCGAATGGCCGCTAGGGGGCGCGCGCGCCCGCCGCACTCCTGATGAGTGTGCCAGAGGCTTGGGCGGACCCGATGCCCGCTGGCGAGCCGCGATGAGCGGCCACAGTCAAAGAACGAGGAAACGCCAAAGTAAACACAGCGGTTCCCCATTCTGACAGTGCGGGCATGGGAGATCTACTGATCTCTGTCACTGGGATCAGTTAGATCTCTCATGCCCATGGTAGCCCAACCCCCCCGACAGTAAGAACACCCAGGGAACACAGTTAACCCCTAGATCTCCCCCTGCAGGTTAACCCCTTCACTGGCAATGACATTTATACAGTAATCAGTGGACATTAAAATTTCTGATCGCTGAATAAATGTCATTGGTCCCAAAAAAGTGTCAAAAATTTCCCACATGTTCGCTGCAATATCCCAGTACCGCTAAAAATCACAGATCGCCGCCATTACTAGTAAAAAATAAAAAAAATAAATAAAAAACCCCAGAAATGAATTCTCACCATCCGTAAACGCGGCCATTTTTGCGCAAACCAATCAATAAACGCCGATTGCGATTTTTTTTATCACAAATATGAGAAAGAATATAAATCGGCCAAAACCGGTGAAAAAAAATGTCTTTTTATATTTTTTTTTTTGGAATTGAATTTTAGCAAAAAGTAAGAAATTTGGGTTTTTTTGCAAAATGGTCTCTCTTCTTTTGTTTATAGCAGTGATCAGAAATGACACAGAGGCGATCAAATACCACCAAAAGAAAGCTCTATTTGTGGGGAAAAAAGGAGGCAAATTTTGTTTGGGTACAACGTCACACGACCGCACAATTGTCAGTTAAAGCGACGCAGCGCCGAATCGCAAAAAGTGCTCTGGTCCTAAACTGGGAAATTCTTCCGGAGGTGAAGTGGTTAAGACATTGCTTGTATATCAAGTAGAGCTGCACAATTAATCATAATAAAATCTCTATCTCGATTCACCCCTTCCCCCCCTGCGCGATCTCCATCACACATTGCCCTGATTTTCAGTGCAGTTAATGGAGTCCAAATTGCGGACAGCGTGACTTGA
>BLSH010546119.1:2365266-2375302 GCA_018402905.1 Glandirana rugosa
CAGTCCTCAAACATCTGTCACCATACACATCTTCAACAGTCCCCAAACATCTGTCACCATACACATCTGTCACAGTCCCCAAACATCTGTCACAGTCCCCAAACATCTGTCACAGTCCCCAAACATCTGTCACGGTCCTCAAACATCTGTCACCATACACAAAACATCTGTATGTCACCGTCACATCTGTCACAGTCCCCGTCACATCTGTCTGTCCGCCAACACCAAATAAACTCCAATTTGGGTTATTTTTACCAAAGAAATGTAGCAGTATCATTTTTGGTCAAAATTTATCAAGAGAAATTACTTATTTGCAAAATTTTATAACAGAAACGCAGAAAAATGTATTGTTTTTGAAATTTTTTTTGTCTTTTTTTAATTTATAGCGCAAAAAATAAAAAACCCAGGGGTGATTAAATACCACCAAAAGAAAGCTCGATTTGTGTGAAAAAAATGATAAAAATTTCATATGGGTACAGTGTCGCATGACCGCGCAATTGTCATTCAAACTGCAACAGCGCTGAAAGCTGAAAATTGGTCCGGGAAGGAAGGGGGTTTAAGTGCCCAGTATTGAAGTGGTTAAGGACCTGTTCACACCATAAAAACGCAGTCCAAAATGCGTTCCGGATGCTTTTTTGCATGCGTGTTTTTGATGCTTTCCGGTGCGCTTTTGATGTGTTCCGGTGCATTGTTTCCCCTCTTTTTCTATTCCCCTTAAATAAGGACATGTGTGTTTCAGTGCATTTTTGGTGTGTTTAGGTGCGTTCCAGAGCATTTTTGATGCATTTTACCATGTTCCAGTACAGTTCAGTGCAGAAAAAATGCAGCATGTTCTACTTTTTTCTAGAACTGGAACGCACTGAAACTTACCGGACTGGTGTGAACTATGCCATTGAAAACCATATAACCTACTTTCCATGCATTTTTGATGCATGAAAAAAACGCACTGGACCGCATGTGGTGTGACCCTAAGATCATTGTTTTGTTATTGGCAAGCATGTATGTCATATATAACTAAAGTACAAAAAATGCTCACATACACAAGATCTAATATGTATCATGAAAAATAAATTGTTATCCAGAAATTATCCAAATGTAAAACAAAGTGTTAACAAAATAATACACATACAGTAAGTATAATCACAAATGATCATCTTTTACCAGCCACTGTATCCTGAGGGTTAATTAAAGGAAACCTGTTTTGGGAAACATGAATAAGGTATTAATGCTGCCTTCTCTCCCTGAATATTCTGATTGCCTGGCTGTCTCTGACTTGTTTTCTGAGTCATTGTTCCAGAATAACTATTCAGCTTGGAAAGGCAGTGGCAATCCAGAACCCCTGAACGACATATTTCTTAATGACAGGACATTGGAAGAGCATGGCAGCCAGGCAGCTAGGATTTTCAAAAGGAGGTAATAAATGGAAAGTTAGACATTTCCCTCTGTATAGATTTTCTTTACATATCTGTGCTACTGGGAGATTAAACCCACGTTCACATCAGGCTGATTTGGCATGCGATTTGACAAGTCAAATTGCATGCCAAATCGGCGGCTATTGCCAGAAATAGCACCATCCGAATCAGTGCAACGCCGACTTTGCGGCGCCGCACCGATTCCCAAAAATAGTTACTGCACTGCTTTTGGCGACTTTGGGGGCGATTTCAATAGACATCTGTGCAGGAACCCCATGTCTCTGAAATCGCTCCCAAAGTCGAACTGACACGCGGATTTACAATTGTACGAGTTCAGCTGAACTCTCACAATATCTAACGCACAGTCAGTGTGAACCCGGGCTATTGACAGTTGCATCATTTACAGCACACTAACATCAATTCAATGTTAATGAGATGACTCACAGCAAGCAAAGTCTTTCGGTAGTGAAGAGTTTAACCTCTAACTTTGAATTTCCAATTTTTTTTTGGTCTTACATATACAACTGGGGTTTAATGTTAGATCTGTTTCAACTGCAAAAAATGACCTGTGGATCCTGCCAAAAATACATTGAGCTCCTAACTGCCTGTATTGAGCTGCCAATGCTGAGCTGGAATTTCAAACACTGGTATCAGCCCTGCCTGAGTTCTCTCTGTGGACTACAGAACATTGCCCCACCATAGATACAGTGAGGTGAGACAGTGTTGTCACCCGTGGACAGGAAGTGCGTTACTTGCAGGATTACCAGGTGAAAAGAAAGAAAAATATCTTAAATTGTCTGTAAAGCCCTAATCTAAATATTGAAAAACATGCACAATTAGAGAAAAGTATTTTACAAAAAAATGTAGCAAAACATTTGAAAAATATTCTTAATGCATACTGTGAATGAACCCTCAGTGAAATTATGTATGCCGTGCTAAACTGAAAAAAAAAAGGTATAAAACACAGTCTTCTACACAAAATTTTAATTAATAACATTAATTTATAAAAAAAAAAAATAACAACACTGTACAATTATTTTATTAAAAAAAATTAAAATAATGTTCCTCCCATAACTAATAAATACAAACTCAATGCAGTTTTTCAATTGAACCTTAATAAGCAATGTAATACACTTTTATTAATTGGTGTAGTGAAAAACAAAAACACGAAAACACATAAGGAAATTCTTATTTACTATACTCTGTAAATCAATGTGAATGTTAAGATCAAAGTCTTTTTTAAGTTAGTGTCCTAGAATAAACTTCATGGTAGACTGCAGATATAATGTGACCATTCCATTAAAAAAAAAACCCAGTAAATTCTCTGTGTAATGCACTCTTAATAATAGCATCAGCACTGTAAAACAAAATACACCATGGGAAAAAAGGATTACGCTATACAGAAATGTAATGTAAGCTGAGGAAGTAAAGAACAAAGTCTCTGATCATTAGAATGGCATATTTGCTTCTGTTCACAGGGTATAATGCATAACATTTTTCTTGTTCTGTTTTATGTTCATACAAACAAAAATTCTGGTCATGGGACTTTTATAAATATATTATAAAGTTTATTCAAAAATTCATTGTAGAATCACATTTCATGTTTAGCGAAATACATGGTACAGCATAAAAATTGATTGATGAACATAAGTAAGAGCTGACATATGGCACATGATTATTATAATGAATTCATAAAAAGCCAATACATGGTACAATAGAATAGACAAATGCATGATAAATATAAAATGTAAGGATCAGACTGTCTTGATGTATAGTAACTCTACGCGTTTCGTGGCCACCAGGAGTATGTTACCAAAATTATCTGTGAATATAAGTAATAAAGAAAAGATGTGTAGGGATAAAAATCCCTATATGGATAACAAAAAATGATATAACAGAGGCCAGAAGTCTGATATTCACATGTCAGCTCAGAATAAAAATCCAGCCTACAAGATGCATGTGAGCGCTGCCAATGACAAAGTCTGACCCGGGGCTGAGGCAGGGACATCCCACCCGGACCAGGGGAGCAGCTCAGGAACCGGTCAGGGGGAAGGAGTGATCCATGTATGGGAAGCAGAAAAGCACATCTGACCAACACTGGTCTGAAAAAAGTTAGTAAAAAACATGTGTTTGAGTATGGGTAGGTATAGCCAACAGTGTATAAATGTCTGACAAAGGAAGGTGTAGATGGGGGTGAAAAAGAAAAAAAAAAAGAAAAAGAAAGAAAGAAAAAAAGAAAGGGATGAAAAGTGCCATCACTGCACATCCTGGGGAAAGATAGTAAAGTGAATGTGAAAAAAAACATTAATACAAGTGTATTGTACAATGTTACGCTGTGATTTGTGATACATATCAGGATCTCTTTCAACAAGCCTAAAGCTGGCCATACGCTAGTATATTTTTTAGACAAACATTCATACAAAAATTCTCAGCACATTCTATGACTTGACAAATGTCATTCAAAAGTTCCTAAAAATGTCATTCACTTTTAACATTTGATTTTTGGAGTAAATAAACTCTCCTAAGAGAAAAACACACACAATGCTAGGATTGTTGTCATGCGAGAAAAACATTTCCATCCTGCAACTTTGAATTTTTTTCATCACTGCGGTCAAAAACGAACATCGATTTGACTCCAATAATGGTTATAAAATTGAACAAAAGAAATTCTACTAGTGTACAGCCAGCTTAGGCTACACAAGCAATGAGATCTACCCATCAGGGCCGGTTCACACTGAGGCGATCCGACTTCGGGGTGACTTTGCTAGGCGATTTGATAAGGCGAAGCGGCGCGATTGCGGCGCGACTTCAGGCGATTTTAGGCGATTTCAGGCGATTTCAACACAAGTAACTGGAACATGAGAGGTGTGTCTTCTGCCAAAATTATGTTCTGGAATTATATTTCTTCTGGAAATTCGCTTCTTCATAGACTGGGATCCGACTTGGAAGCGAACTTCCATTGACTTCTATGGGTTCAATTCGCCTAGAAGCCGCTTGAAAATAGTACAGGAACCTTTTTTGGAATCGCTTTGGACTTGAGTAGCGCATATTAAGACGGCTCCATTCATTCCAATGGGATTTCTGATGTCAGGCGATTTGAGGTGAATTGGGGCGGCACAAGTTGGATCGCAAATCGCAAACCTTCAGGGACAAAACTATTACATCACATTCTTCTTTACTTAAATCATGACTAAAGTTCTATTCTCCTGGCATATAACTAACCAAAACTGTTTTATGAACTTTTCTCCAACATTTTGTTTTAACTTGCATATTGTTCTATATTGTGAATTTAGTTTAAAGGGCTATGCCACTAAAACTGACTTTTTTTTTAAATACAGGACAGTCAGGCCTTGTAGACAGAGCTTCTGCTTGTATAACAGGCAATGGTGGCCCATAATACAGGGTGCAGGGGCACCGCCCCCCCCTAATCCATGCATCCGGCCTCCTAATCTACATGTGGAGTGCATGAATTCCGATGGGTTTTTTTTTTTTTTGAAGCAAGTGATTAGGGTTTCAAAAAAAGAGTTGGCTCAGGGCGCAGAGCACTGTGCCCCGAGCCCACACAGTTATGTGATAATAGCAAATTATTATTCGCTATTGTTTTCCTGATTCTCCTCCTGCCAAATCAGGAAGCGCATCCTGAGACCGTCACTCGATTGGCTAACAGAAATGATCCTATTGGCCACTGAGGAGGAGGAGGGAGGAGACAAAGGGGAAGCCACCGTGCAGCACCAGGAGGAGGAGACGCCACCTGCCCATGACCTAGATGGGGTAAGTGCAGGGCTGACCGACTGGGGGGTGCCTGTGACTCAGCCGACCAACCGGGGGTGTGTGTGGCTGTGGGGGTATTGTTTGCTGCACCCTCAAAAAAAAAAATATGCCACCAGCTGCTACTGATAACAGCAGATTGGATGACAACTGTTTGCAAAGAATTTGTAAAACTTTTAGCAAGTTCAGAGCAGCTTTGTTAACATTATTCAGCTGCAGTTTGGGAATGTTAAAGACTAACTTTGCCTTTGACAGCATATTATATGTTAGGCACCTGTGCTACTTGAAGCTTGCTAAAGCCTGCTAACTGCTTGTTTAAAATTAAAGGATTCCTACTAGAATCTATAGCTAACAACCCCACAATGGAATTGAAGCTTTTACTTACAGGCTTCAACAAAACTCCTTAAAGTTTTCTAAAGAGCTTTATAAATGCTTTGCAAAAAAAGTGCTTGTGAGGTAAAAGGTACACTGGGTGTATTTCTGGTCCTTCAGGACACAAGGCTCTTGAAAGTAGAGAGGCACATCTGACCAAAGCAGGCAATTGTCTTTCCTCACTGTCTGCCAAAACTGACAACACATAGCTAGGTTGGGGCTCTCCCAAAGAGGATCCTAATACACACACACATTCTCTCCCTAGACTTCAAAGTAGGCCCAAAAGCCAAAAACAGTAGTCCTTGTAGAGTGATAAATACACACATAAAAAGTGATAGTGCACAAACGTGGGGAGAAAATTAATAAGTACCACTGTTTTAGACTATGGCAAGGCCTCATGGCTCAGTATAAAAATGACCCAGTTCCCAACCACAAGACATAGCCCACAGGGCATTGTGTAGAAAGAAAAAAAAAAAGAAAGTGGTATCATGGCTTAATGTCATTTCACACAGTACGGCCCAAACTCCAGGGGGTAGCTCACACCGCGAGCTCTCTGGCTTACCAGCCCATGGCAAGGATAGATAAACCCGTTTAAACAGATGGCTCTTAGCCCTTCAGAATTCCCCACACTGGGTTGGACTCCCAACCCCCACCTTATGTAATGGGCACTTAATTTTGTTTCCTTACCCACACGTAAAATACCTCAGAACCCCATATTTTCAGGTAGAATGCTCCACAGACAGGGATCCCCACAGAAATTGAGGAATAACATCATGTTTAATCTCCTGTATTCAGATAAGAACAGATATAACTCTTGATCTTAGACATAAGACCAAGAAGTGCATGGTTCCCCGTAGTATTCTTACTAGACCCTTATGCTGGAATTCAGCCTAGGTGGCCAGAAAAGGGAAAGGCAATGAATGTGCCCCCTCTTCATGTACCTTACCATACCACATGCTTTCAACATTGGTGAGGTACTTTGCAAAGAGGAGCAGCAAAGCATCCCCCTTGCGAGACACCGTGCCCCAATGTTGAGGGTCATGGGCCTCTTAACCACATTCAGTAACCTAAAAAGGATGTCAGGGTTTGTGCAGGTTACTTTTACAAATCTAGAAGCATCTTTATAAAAAAAAAACGGGACTCAATGCAATCCAGTATTTTATATTTTAGAAAGAATTGGGTATTATATTGTTTTTGTGTGCACTAAAATTAATTTTATTATATTTTTTTCCTGAAAACATACGTTTGATAAATAGTTGTGCAAATATCTTGCAGCATATTTGCAACTATATTTTTGTTCTACGCAGCCTTTGCTTTCAGAAAATATGTAATGCTGTGGGAGTTTTAAGTAATTTTATGGCCAAAAATGCAGATTTTACATGTGCACACAAAATGAAAACATCAAGCTCAAGAACAGACGTTGCTAAGATAAGGGGTCCCCCAGATATCTGTCCACCCTCACATGAATGAGTAAGGAGTACATAATGAAGTGGTTTAATTCTTACCGTCGGCCTCCATTCCACCTTTACCTTGATGCAGGGCCCTGGGAGTGATGCAGTTCAGACACACACCGGATCATGAAAAGAAGAACTCGTTTATTTAGTTTGTCACATCATCAGTATACAAAGTGGTAATATTTCTTTCCACCAATAAAGGGTACTTCCCAAAACTATACATCCAATAGTGGAACCCTCAGTATATTATACTATTATATTATATTATTATTATATTACTATTATAAGTTGATGCATAGTGCTCAGTAAAGATGGGCCGAAAAGACCTCCTGTTCGATCGTGAAAGTTTGGAGCCGAATAACGAACCCTATTGAAGTCTATGGGACCTGAAATGTAAAAATCAAAAGTGCCCATTTTGAAGGCTTATATGCAAGCAATTGGGCAGACAATGGTTATGGGGCAGGTTACTGCACTGGGGGACATGTATCAATGAAAAAAAGTCTGTGAAAACGTAATTTTTAAATGAGCAGTGATTTATTAATGCTTAAACTGAAAGCATAAAAATGAAAAATTCCTTTCAATATAGTGCCTGGGAGGTCCCCTTAGTCTACCTGTAAAGTGGCACATTTGTACTGTGTATAGAAGCTGCTGCAGCAATAATTGCATTTATAAAGGCAAAAAAATGTAATTTTCCCTGCAAGCTTTCTTTATTTTGTAAGCAACGGCTTGGGGAGCCAGTCTGCATGATGAGGCCACAATGTAATACACTGGGAACAAGATTAGAGATTTTTTGGATAAATTCTGGTGTCTCTTCCACAGACTATGGATAGAAGTAACAGGTGTGGAAAAAATGGTCTTTGGGTGTCAGTGGCGCCTTCACACCATAACCCTATAGAGGTACTCTTTATGAAAGCAAGAATTAGCCTTGCTGTCAAAAATTACAATGATATGCACCTATCAAGCAGGTGTGGAAAAATTGGTCTTTGGGTGTCGGTGGCACCTTCACATCACAACCCTATAGAGGTACTTTTTATGAAAGCAAGAATTGACCTTGCTGTCAAAAATTGCAATGATATGCACCTGTCAAACAGGTGCGGAATAATTGGTCTTAATTGTACCCATGAAACCTACACCAAAAACATTCTTCCAGATGAAATCAACACCCACAACGCTAGACAGCCTAGAGGTCCTGCAGAGATTCCACATCCCAAAAACACTTAGTCAGTGACATCAGCATCAGTGGCTTCATAGCCGCTGGTAATCCAGGACTGATTAATTTTGTTAAATGTCAGATGGTCCACAGAGTCTGTGAACAGACGCGTTCTATGATCAGTAGTAAAATCTCCAGCAGCACTGAAAAGCATGCTGGATGCAGGGCAGCCCAGCAGCTCAATTGCATTTCTGGCCAGTGGTCTATTCTCAAGATCCAATAAGTCAGTGGATCATCAACTGAAAAGCTTTCCATCTCTGTTTTCACCCCTAGATAATTGTCCACCATGTGATTCAGACACTGCCGATGAGATGTGGAAGCTGACAGCCCTAGGCGGCAAGGACTAAAAAAATTGTGAAATGCATCACTCCACTGCTCCTCTATATACCAACAGAAACCTCAAAACTACATTTTCCACAACACTGTAGCCTACCAAAGTTGGGAAAAGTATTCGATAAACTCCTCTTTAACCACTTCAGCCCCAGAAGGATTTCACACTTTTGGACCAGAGCACTTTTTGTGATTCGGCGCTGCGTCACTTTAACTGACAATTGCGCGGTCGTGCGACGTTGTACCCAAACAAAATTTGCGTCCTTTTTTTCCCACAAATAGAGCTTTCTTTTGGTGGTATTTGATCCCCTCTGCATCATTTCTGATTGCCGCTATAAATAAAAAGAGAGCCACAATTTTGCACACCCAAATTTCTTACTTTTTGCTAAAATACAAATCCAAAAAAAATATAAAAAAACATTTTTTTTCATCAGTTTTGGCTGATTTATATTCTTCCCCATATTTTTGGTTAAAAAAATCACAATCGGCGTTTATTGATTGGTTTGCGCAAAAGTTGCCGCATTTATGGATGATGAGAATTCATTTCTGGGGTTTTTATTTTTTCTTTATTTTTTACCAGCAATGGCGCGATCTGCGATTTTTAGCAGTACTGTGATATTGCAGCAGACATATCGGACCATTTTGACACTTTTTTGGGACCATTGGCATTTATACAGCAATCAGTGCTATAAAAATGCACTGATTACTGTGTAAATGCCATTAGTAGTGAAGGGGTTAACCTGGAGGGGGCGCGCTAAGAGTTAACTATGTTCCCTAGGTGTGTTCTAACTGTATGGGGGCTGGGCTGGCAGGGGAAAGGGAGTGATCATGGCTTCCATATACAGGAAGCCTGTGATCACAGCTCTTCCCCCTCTATGAGAACGGAGATCCGTGTTTACATACACGGACCTCCATTCTTTCACTGCGGGGGGGGGGCCATCGCGGGTAGCCGGCAGCGATCGAGTCCACCCTACCAGCTCCCTGGCCTCCCCAGAACACAGTGAGCATGCGAGCACTCCTCCGGCGCCACCCGCTCACAATCCTAGTTATCACAGCCGCCGTGCTGTGACAGCGGTTTGCGATAACAAACCACATTGCCGCCGCCACGCTGCGCCGGGTGGTCGGCAAGTGGTTAAGGTGTCCTCAAGAGATTTCATCTTCTGCACTCTCTGTGGGGATGGTATGAGTTCTGAGACTTTCCCCTTGTGGTCAAGGAGGGCTGCCAACCAATAGTAAAGCAAGTATTGGGGCGCAACTCTGATGGTACATTTTGCACCGGCTCCCTCTACCTGCCTGACGAAGTAGCGCAGGATCCCCTAACATCGGACCTGCAGCTAAGGAAACGCGTCGCATTACAGTGACGTCATTGCCCTCGGACACATCGCCCACCGCGGCCTCCTCACGAGCGTACGAGTGACACAAGACCCCTCCGGTCCCTCGCCCATCCCACCTGAGCTAGCGACGGCCGATGGGCGCTACCGGGGGGGGGG
>BLSH010546119.1:2398169-2414705 GCA_018402905.1 Glandirana rugosa
CTAAAAAGACATTTCCACTTGTAAACGCCAAATCTCAGAAAGAGGCTCAGTCCTTAAAGGGTAAGTTCACCTTTACAGAAAAATCTGTAAGGTGAAGTTACACAGGACGCCTGACTTGTTGCGCGGTGATCTCCCAGTCTGAGCCTCGGTATAGCCGCACCAATGGTCCAGGGCTTAGAAATTCCCACAGCTAAATCTCCAAAGCGTACACAGTCAGAACCCGCGCAGCCCGCACTGTCCGCGGGGAAGAAGACGCATGAATGCCGAGGGGATTTTTAAGCCCCGGTCCCCTGAGGCGGCTATACCAAGGCTCAGAAAAGAAGATTGCTGCACAAAAGGTCAGCGGGACTGGGGGTGGGGGGAGTGAGGAGGGTGTCCTGTGTAAGTTCACCTTACAGATTTTTCACGCCAGAACATTTTTCAGGCTCTGCGGTAATAAAAATAGCGCCTGTGCAGCGCCGGAAACCCCCCCTTCTCCCCAGTGTGAAAGTCTGAGTGGGACGCTGCGCTTGCAGGACGAGAAGAAAAGTCTTGCAAGCCACATCTTTGGGGTGGTGCGGTGAGCGGTGTATACACCGCTCCTCCACTGCCCCCACCATTGAAAGCAATGGACAATGCTCCCAAAGCAGCTGAACACCCGTGCTTTTAACCCCTTGTTAACCCCTTCTTGGGGTTAATAGTGGTAAATGTGCCCCCACCCCAGTGTGAAAGGGGTCTTAAGGTGAACTTACACTATAAGTGGTTAAATTTAACCCTATCCATGTCAAATAAGTAAGTTAGATGAGAGAACCTATATTTAACCCCTTACACATAGTATGTAGTGTAACTTCAGCATCAGTCATGATAATCACGACCTACTGATGATCACTCGCTTGATCGTTGAAAGAAAAAAAAAGGATATGATTAGCGGTCTGCTCATGCTGCAAATGCCAGTTGTCCAGAGCTGTAAATAGGTATATATATATAAGGGGCAGGAATATGGTGATGTCACTAACAAAATATGGACATGACCATATTTGGTCTATGGCTATGGCCTTATTTGGTCAGTGATGTCACCACCACCCTGCCCTTTTACTTACATGGTGAATGGGGTTGGTGATATCACTGGTTGTTAAGGACTTGGCGTTGCCTGTAATAATCCTGCTATTATACATGACATTCTTCCAAACACCTAAACAGCCAAGATTTGGTCCAAACACAATGCTCAGTCTTAATCATGACCTTGACCTTCACTCTGGCCCTGACACTAACCTAGATCAAGCCCTAATCTACCCACGTTATCTTTATTTCTATTTTTTAAACACACTCTTTCTTGCCAGTCCTAGGCTATGACAGTGAGCATGTTTTCGTTTCATTCATTTTTTTTTTTTATTTGTTTTTCGTGTCATTCATCATGATCGAAATGCATAAATTCGAAAAATCGTACATTTAAAAATTCGAACATTTGAAAATCCAGAAATTTGAAAATTCGGATATTCGGAAAATCGAAAATCCGGAAATTCAAAAATATGTAAATTTGAAAATTCAGAAATTTGTAAATTCAAAAATTCGGAAATCCGGAAATTTGAAAATTCGGAAATTCAAAAGTCTGAAAAAATCAAAACTGCAAAAATAAGAAAGAAAATCAGAAAATTAGAAAGAATGAAAATCAGAAAATTCTAAATAACTAACTAATTAATAATAGCTAACTATTAAATTAAAGGTATTGCAATTCCTTTTCAAATTTGGCTATTAGTGAACGTAACAAATTTGAATTTATCTGAAGTTACGAATTATCTGAAATAATGAATGTCGCATCTAAACAAATGGAACAGAACAAACTAATAATAAATAATAAAAATAATAATAATAAGTCTTTATTATTATTATTGTTATTTATCATTATTAATGCATTACATTCCATTTGTTTACATATGGCATTCATTATTTCGGATAATTTGTAACTTCGGATAAATTCGTATTTGTTACGTTCACTAATAGCCAAATTTGAAAGGTAATTAAGTTATTATTAGTTAGCTATTATTTCAGATTTTTGAATTTTCAGGTATTCAAATTTTAGAATTTTTGAATGTTCGGATTTTCGAACTTTTAAATTTCCGAATTACCGAATTTCAAATTTCTGAATTTCCAAATTCACAAATTTTCGAATTTTTGAACTTTCCAATTTTCGTATTTACAAATTTTCGAATTTCAATTTTTTTTAATTGGATGGATGATGGCACCTTCTTCTGTGATATAAGTGATCACTTTTCTGCAGCTTACCTTTTTTCTTATATTTGGATTGTACATTATTCTCATTTTTGTATCATTGAATCCTAACATAATAGATTGTACAATGAGGTGGTAAAGTATGAGGTCACCCGAACAGGATGTTCACCCACAGAATGCCCCACAATGCACTGCACAGTGCATTCCAAGCCCTGATTGGGCATGTCCGCATGACCCCGAAGACCTAGGCATCTAAAAAAAAACATACAAGGATAGGGACTACTCTAGGTCAAGGTCAAACAGTATGAACCAGCATGCATGGCTGCGCCTTAGGTGGCTGCCTAGTTCGCCTGACGGTAGCACCGGCCCTGAGTATGTAAGTGGGAATTTTGTCTTTACAGATGGCAGAAATTATAAGTCAGTTCTGTAGGAAACATTTAATACTAGTTTGTAGGAGGGCGATATAATTTAAAAGTCATCTTTCCCCAAAGCTGGTATACTTTTAGCTTCATAGAGTTTGTAGTAATTGGAAAGATGTGCTGCTTTTCACTGGTGATTTATTCACATTTGAATTTTCATTTCTTCCAATTGTCTGAGGGAAGCAGAGATGATGTCACACTCACCTGTTGGATTAATCAAAATGTGGATTAAGCAAGTAATTTGGGAGTCCAGCTACATGAGAATAAGGCCTCATACCCACGGATGCTTTTTTGACACCGACATTTTCTGGCGTTTTTAGCAGCTCTCCATGTTAGTTAATGGCCCCAAAAAAAACGCCAACGTTTTTGAGCTGTAGATGGCATCGGCGTTTAGTGAGCTGAAACTAGAACCCCCAGCCAGCGCGTTCTGAGGCTGTAAGGTTTTGGCGTTTTTGACGCAGACGCCGCAAAACACCCACTAACGCCGTACCAGCGTTTTTGACGCCAACGTTTTTAGGTTGAAAAATAGCAGAGAATTTTTTTTTGTAACCACTTCCACACTGCCTACCGTATATTCACGGTGGCAGTGTGGACATGTCCCGCGAATCAGCGTAAATAAGCGGCGATATGCGGGCGGCCGCTAGGGGGCCGCGCGCGCTCCCGCCGTACCCCTGAGGAGTGTGCCCGCAGCTCGGGCTGACCCGATGTCCGCCGGCGAGCTGCGATGAGGGGCCACAACAAAAGAACGGGGAACCGCCGATGTAAACACGGCGGTTCCCCGATCTGTTAGTGGGGGCATAGGAGATCTACTGATCTCTGTCACTGGGATCAGTTAGATCTCTCATGCCCACGGTAGCCCAGCCCCCCTACAGTTAGAAGGCGCCTAGGGAACACAGTTAACCCCTAGATCTCCCCCTGCAGGTTAACCCCTTAAATGCCAGTGACATTTATACAGTAATCAGTGGATATTTAAATTTCTGATTGCTGTATAAATGTCATCTGTCCCAAAAAAGTGTCAAAATGGTCCGACATGTCCTCCGCAATATTGCAGTACCACAAAAATCGCAGATCGCCGACATTACTAGTAAAAAATAAAAAAAATATAAACCCCAGAAATGAATTCTCATCATCCGTAAACGTGGCAACTTTTGCGCAAACCAATCAATAAACGCCGATTGCTATTCTTTTTACCAAAAATATGAGGAAGAATATAAATTGGACAAAATCGATGAAAAAAATGTTTTTTTATATTTTTTTTTTTGGATTTGTATTTTAGCAAAAAGTAAGAAAACTTTGTTTTGGTCATGTAGGAGACAAAAACTACTGGAGAGAAATATTATCACCGGGGTCTCTAATAATGATCAGAAGATGCAGGATGATGCAACACAAAACTAAAATAGCAGTTTTTACTGTGGGTGAACTTTAAACAGTTACTAAAGTTTTGAAAATACCAAAAACTAAGTGCAAGATTTTTCTGGTGATTGATTAGAATGAAAGCAAATCTTGTATGTTTGTCTTTACCAAATGTAAGTTTTCAAATGATGCTTTTGATACTTTTAAGGCTCCATTTACATGGGACGCTATTTCAACCTCCCCTGAAGCCGGCGTCTAAAACAGCCGTTTTGCCGCGTTTTGCTGCGTTTTTCCGCGTACTAGTTTAGGAGCATTTTTCATTTTTTTTAAAAATGGAAACACCTGTAAACTAAATGGTCCTAGTCGCGAGTTATCTCGTTTAGGCGTGTTTAGCGGCGTTTACAAGCTGTTTGGAGTTTCAAATGCCTCTGAACTGGCGTCTGAACCCATTTTTTTGCGTTCCAAAAATGCCTTTAAACTCAACTGCCTGGAAAGGACCTTAAATGACCCTGTGTACATGGACTGATAAGATAAGATAGAGGAAAGTTCAGGGGCACCTGAAAAAAACGTCCAAATGCCTGTAAACGTCCATTTACCAGCAGCAGTGTACATGAGGCCTTACAGCCAAAGGTTTAAAAAAGAATGTCTGTATAGGAATCAATAGATGGTAAACAACATTATAGGACTGTACATATCTTATAACAGAGTGTAATTAAAAAGGAATAGAAGAACACAGAAAAGATAAAGATAAGCAAGGGATTAATATGGTTTTATTCAAGAAAGAGTTCTTATTCTTTGGCATTATTTCTTAACCACCTCCCACCCGCGCCATAGCCGAATGACGGCTACAGCGCGGCTCTAAAATGCCGGGAGGACATCAATAGACGTCCTCCCATTTGGCTTGTGCTGGGCACGCTCCCGCGGGCGCGAGCGGCACGCGAACGTGCCGCCGAACACTGCGGGAGCCACCGGAGACCCGCAATCTCCTTTCAGAGAGGAGGAACGGGGAACCGCCGAAGTAAACACGGCGGTTCCCCGTTCTGTGAATGGGACATGACAGATCTACTGATCCCTGTCACTGGGATCAGTTAGATCTGTTATGTCCCAACCAGCCCCGCCCCCCCCCCACAGTTAGAACACACCCAGGGAACATTTGTTAACCCCTTCACTGCCAATGACATTTATACAGTAATCAGTAGACATTTATATTTCTGATCGCTGAATAAATGTCATTGGTCCCAAAAAAGTGTCAAAAACATCCGACATGTCCGCCCCGATATCGCAGTACCGATAAAAATCACAGATCGCCGCCATTACCAGTAAAAAAAATAAAATAAATAAAATAAAAACGCCATAAATCAATGTCCATAGTTTGTAGGCGCTATAACTTTTGCGCAACCCAATCAATAAACGCAGATTGCGATTTTTTTTACCAAAAACATGTAGAAGAATATAAATCGGCCAAAACTGATGAATAAATTTGTTTTTTTATTTTTTATTTTTGGATATTTATTATAGCAAAAAGTAAAAAATATTGTTTTTTCAAAATTGTCGCTCTTTTTTTGTTTATAGCGGCGATCAGAAATGACGCAGAGGTGATCAAATACCACCAAAAGAAAGCTCTATTTGTGGGGAAAAAAGGACGCAAATTTTGTTTGGGTACAACGCCGCATGACCGCGCAATTGTCATTCAAAGAGCAACAGCGCTGAAAACTGAAAATTGGTTCGGGCAGGAGGGGGGTTTAAGTGCCCAGTAAGGAAGTGGTTAAAGTGGAAAATCAGGATTTTTTGCAGTAGCTACACATGAAATAACTTACCTCTACTGCTGAGTATCCTATGCCCTTCTGACTGCTGATTAATGAACAAATCTTATATAATGGATACCACAGCCAGCACTCTTCTTCTGGCACTACACTTGACTGTTTCAGTTAGTGTGCAGTGCAAGGATTGTGTTATTTACTCCCCTCTTCCTCTCCCCCCATCCACTCACATAAGGTCTTGTATTTTTTCACAGAATGCAAGGCATTCTAGTGAATGGACAAGGGGAAAGCCTGTTTTTACCTGCCCCCCTCCTCCTCCGCCCTTTTCTATTCATAGAACACCTTGTAAAATGTAAGTATCAAAAGTCATGCATATATGTATACAAATGGTGATACTTGCAATTGTATGCTGTAATGATAAATACGTATTTCTTCTGTAATCATGGCATACTGGATCATTGTCATTGTTACCCAAAAGATATAACGAGAGATTTGACTGCTTTATAGGCCTTCACATCTACACATATATAATAATCTGGTAAGTTAGGTAGGTTTGTACACTTGAGTGAAAGCATGGACATAAGAACTCAATTTATTGTTATACAGTAAAAAGACCTAAATATGGCAGTGATCTATTTATAAAAAAGGAAATTATCATGCATGCTATAACATATAATTAAGTACAAAAACAGTGAGATAGACTATAAATATAACAAACAGTAAGTCCCAAGATATATTTAATAGCTATATAAAAAATGCATGTGAGGCCTTCTATGGTAATAAAAAGATTAATTTTGTCCTCCAAAATCTCCATTAACCACTTGATCTCCGAAAGATTTACCTCTCTTAATGACCAGACCATTTGTTGCGATATGGCCCTGCATTGCTTTAACTGACAATTGTGTGGTTGTGCAATACTGTATCCAAATAAAATTTATGTCCATTTTTATATATACTGTATATACAGTATCTCACAAAAGTGAGTACACCCCTCATATTTTTGTAAATATTTTATTATATCTTTTCATGTGACAACACTGAAGAAATGACACTTTGCTAGAATGTAAAGTAGCGAGTTTACAGCTTGAATAACAGTGTAAATTTGCTGTCCCCTCAGAATAACTCAACACACAGCCATTAATGTCTAAACCGCTTGCAACAAAAGTGAAAATGTTCAAATTGGGCAAGTTTGCCATTTTCCCTCCCTGGTGTCATGTGACTCGTTAGTGTTACAAGGTCTCAGGTGTGACTGGGGAGCAGGTGTGTTAAATTTGGTGTTATCGCTCTCACTCTCTCATACTGGTCACTGGAAATTCAACATAGCACCTCATGGCAACGAACTCTGAGGATCTAAAAAAAAAAATGTTGCTCTACATAAAGATGGCCTAGGCTATAAGAAGATTGCCAAGACCCTGAAACTGAGCTGCAACATGGTGGCCAAGACCATACAGCGGTTTAACAGGACAGGTTCCACTCAGAACAGGCCTTGCCATGGTCGACCAAAGGAGTTGAGTGCACATGCTCAGCGTCATATACAGAGGTTGTCTTTGGGAAATAGACGTATGAGTGCTGCCAGCATTGCTGCAGAGGTTGAAGGGGTGGGGGGTCAGCCGGTCAGTGCTCAGACCATACGCCGCACACAGCATCAAATTAGTCTGCATGGCTGTCATCCTAGAAGGAAGCCTCTTCGAAAGATGGTGCACAAGAAAATCCATTAACATTTTGCTCAAAACAAGCAGACTGAGGACATGAATTACTGGAACTGTGTTCTGTGGTCTGATGAGACACACATATTTGGTTCAGATGGTGTCAAGCGGGTGTAGAGGCAACCAGGTGAGGAGTACAAAGACAAGGGTGTCTTGCCTACAGTCAAGCATGGTGGTAGGAGTGTCATGGTCTGGGGCTGCATTAATGCTGCCGGCACTGGAGAGCTACAGTTCATCGAGGGAACCATGAATGCCAGCATGTACTGTGACATATTGAAGCAGAACATGATAATGACCCCAAACCCACCTCCAAGAGGACCACTGCCTTGCTAAAGAAGTTGAGGGTAAAGGTGATGGACTGGCCAAGCATGTCTCCAGACCTAAACCCTATTGAGCATCTGTGGGGCATCCTCAAACAGAAGGTGAAGGAGCGCAAGGTTTCTAACATCCACCAGTTCCATGATGTCGTCATGGAGGAGTGGCAACCTGTGAAGCTCTGGTGAACTCCATGCCCAAGAGGGTTAAGGCAGTGCTGGAAAATAATGGTGGCCACACAAAATATTGACACTTTGGACATTTGCACTGGCACTCACTTTTTGTTGCCAGTGGTTTAGACATTAATGGCTGTGTGTTGAGTTATTTTGAGGGGACAGCAAATTTACACTGTTATACAAGCTGTACACTCACTACTTTACATTGTAGCAAAGTGTAATTTCTTCAGTGTTGTCACATGAAAATATATAATAAAGTATTTACAAAAATGTGAGGTGTGTACTCACATTTGTGAGATACTGTATATATATATATATATATATATATATATATATATATATATATACATACATACATACCCACACTAAAAATAATATCTACAGTCAGGTCCATAAATATTGGGGCATCAACACAATTCTAATCTTTTTGGCTCTATACACCACCACAATATATTTGAAATGAAACAAACAAGATGTGCTTTAACTGCAGACGTTTTAATTTGAGGGTATTTACATCCAAATCAGGTGAACGGTGTAGGAATTACAACAGTTTGTATATGTGCCTCCCACTTTTTAGGGGACCAAAAGTAATGGGACAATTGGCTGCTCAGCTGTTCCATGGCCAGGTGTGTGTTATTCCCTCATTATCCCATTTACAAGGAGCAGATAAAAGGTCCAGAGTTAATTTCAAGTGTGTTATTTGCATTTGGAATCTGTTGCTGTCAACTCTCAATATGAGATCCAAAGAGCTGTCACTATCAGTGAAGCAAGCCCTCATTAGGCTGAAAAACAAAACAAACCCATCAGAGAGATAGCAAAAACATTAGGTGTGGCCAAATCAACTGTTTGGAACATCCTTAAAAAGAAAGAACGCACCAGTGAGCTCAGCAACACCGAAAGACCCGGAAGACCACGGAAAACAACTGTGGTGGATGACCGAAGAATTCTTTCCCTGGTGAAGAAAACACCCTTCACAACAGTTGGCCAGATCAAGAACACTCTCCAGGCAGTAGGTGTATGTGTGTCAAAGTCAACAATCAAGAGAAGACTTCACCAGAGTGAATCCAGAGGGTTCACCACAAGATGAAAACCATTGGTGAGCCTCAAAAACAGGAAGGCCAGATTAAAGTTTGCCAAACATCTAAAAAAGCCTTGACAGTTCTGGAGCAACATCCTATGGACAGATGAGACCAAGATCAACTTGTACCAGAGTGATGGGAAGAGAAGAGTATGGAGAAGGAAAGGAAATGCTCATGATCCAAAGCATACCACCTCATCAGTGAAGCATGGTGGTGGTAGTGTCATGTCGTGGGCATGTATGGCTGCCAATGGAACTGGTTCTCTTGTATTTATTGATGATGTGACTGCTGACAAAAGCAGCAGGATGAATTCTGAAGTGTTTCGGGCAAGATTATCTGCTCATATTCAGCCAAATGCTTCAGAACTCATTGGAAGGCGCTTCACAGTGCAGATGGACAATGACCCGAAGCATACTGCAAAAGCAACCAAAGAGTTTTTTAAGGGAAAGAAGTGGAATGTTATGCAATGGCCAAGCCAATCACCTGATCTGAATCTGATTGAGCATGCATTTCACTTGCTGAAGACAAAACTGAAGAGAAAATGCCCCAAGAACAAGCAGGAACTGAAGACAGTTGCAGTAGAGGCCTGGCAGAGCACCACCAGGGATGAAACCAAGCATCTAGTGATGTCTATGCATTCCAGACTTCAGGCTGTAATTGACTGCAAAGGATTTGCAACCAAGTATTAAAAAGTGAAAGTTTGATTTATGAATGTTAATCTGTCCCATTACTTTTGGTCCCTTAAAAAGTGGCAGGCACATATACAAACTGTTGTAATTCCTACAACGTTCACCTGATTTGGATGTAAATACCCTCAAATTAAAGCTGAAAGTCTGCAGTTAAAGCACATCTTGTTTGTTTCATTTCAAATCCATTATGGTGGTGTATAGAGCCAAAAAGATTAGAATTGTGTCGATGTCCCAATATTTATGGACCTGACTGTATATACACATAAATCTGGCAGGATATCCCACATTAACAGCGGAAGAGCTAACTATCAATCAACTGTTTTAGACAGATATTGGCTCTTGAAAGTTTTTTTGCGTGTACTTTTCTGTGCAGAGAGACAGGGCAAACAAGAAAATTTATGCAGTACTGCAAAGTAAAAACCCAAGCAGTTTGTTAAAATAAATGTGAATAAAACCACTAAAGTCTCATATTTTTTAACATGACATACCATTTAAAAAGACTATTTTTTATTTGAATCAGTAGCCTTCATTAGAATGACTGCTGGTGATACTGATATAGAAGTACTAGAAGTATAGTTAGTGATATAGAAGTACTTGGCCTGTTTATGGGTGCTTTGTCAAGTTTTTGTGGTTGTGTTTGATATGTGCAAAGAGAGGTCACACAAATACTTAAAAGTATAACATTTATTAAAAGTAATGACAGATACAGATAAAGAAAATAATAGCAAGAATACTTAACTAAAGATGCTGTTTCCACCATGGGTCCCCCCATTATGATATGGCATGGTGCCCTGGATTAGGACCACACACTTGCCTCACGGCAGTTCTGGGTGAGACAAACACTTTTTAGGTTTTGGCTGTGGTAATATAAAACTTGAATGGAAGGAAAAGACCACCCCCGGCCAACACCCCTTGTAAGCAACAATATGGCCTTCTAAGGAGGCATATTCTTGAAGGAGAGGGGACTAACTTGCCCATAGAGTCAGTTTACAATCACTTTCCAATGACATGAGTCAGCTAGCTAAAAATTACTAGAATAACCAAGATATTAGAAGCGTAATTAGATTTTTGTGAGGCAACTAGACAACTAATAATAAGGAAATATAAAATATCCCTATCAATGGGTTGGCAATGTTCTGCCCCATATCTCCCTTAATCTCCTTTTTGTAAATTACCCCCACCTAATGCTCTTCCAAATTAAAACTATAAGATGTTATGCTTATGTGTATTATTTAGGTATATTCCACTGTTGTTACTGTCTAAAGTAGACCTTCTACGAAAATGGAAGATCCACTCTATTGACCTCCACCCCATCCCCCAAAGTCATATCTCTTGCATATAATAGCTAAAGCAATTACTCATCATACAGTAGATGCTGTGATTTAACCCTTTTATAATTGGGACTGGCTTATCCAAAATCCATTTATTGGCCCTTCCAGACTAAATAACCTAGTTTCAAAGGCCAGGGAATGCATTAGGGCTACAATTTAAGAATTTTGTATAGTGAATTCCCTGTAAGTTCTTCAGTTCCTTGTCGATAATGCAGAATTTGAAGCCCACGGTAGCAGCAAACAAAAAATCTTATCCCTACTTGCGTATGTTACAATATCAATTTCCGCAAAGAATTCTTAAATTCTGTGTTTCGTAGACTGTATATGAGAGGGTTCAATATGGGGACCACCGTGGTGTAGAACATGGTTAATATCTGTTCAAGTAAGTCATAACGGTCTGATGATGGGGTCATGTATACAGATACAGCAGATCCATAGTAGAGGGCCATAACAGTGAGATGGGAAGAACAAGTGGAAAAGACTTTTCGTCTGCCATCCTTAGATTTAATCTGTTGTATGACCCTGATAATTTTTACATAGGACATCAAATTGAACATAACTGGGCAGAGCCCAAATACGAAACAGTCTGCATACAGGACCATGTAAAACACTTCAGTGCCACCACAGGAAATGTTGATGAGAGCTTTAGCATCACAGAAAAACTGGCGAATGGTAACAGAAGAACAGAAAACAAAATTTAAGACTGAGCGTGTCATAAAAGAAGAATTTAAACTCCCACCAATCCAGATGACTATTATTAGTAATATGCATATTTTCTTACTAAGTATACGATGATAGTGCAAAGGGTGACAAATTGCGATATATCGATCATACGCCATTATAAATAGAATGGTGTCCTCAGCACTGCCAGCTATCAACATAAAATACATTTGTATAAAGCATTGTGTAAATGACACTGAATTATTTCCAGATAGTAAGATGTGGAGGAGTTTTGGAATGGTAACAGTTGTATAAGAAATATCAACAAGAGACAAGTTCCAGAGAAATAAATACATCGGGGTGTGCAAATGGAGGTCCAAACAGATCACTGCAATGATAACTATGTTCACCAGCATTCCAATTAAATAGATGAAGAAAAAGTAGACAGTGCTAAAGATGATTAATGTATTGCCAGTTTTCATGAAAAATGGAAAAATGTGCACACCTAGAGGAGATGTTGTGTTTTCCATGGGATATGGGCACATTTCTACACAAAAATGAAATCTATTTCTACACAAAGCAGCAGAGTTAAAAAAATACACAAATAAATTGTTTATACTTCCATTTTTTCCGGAAAATAAGACCTACCTCAAAAATTAAATGTATTATGATTTTCTAGGATGGCTGCAATATAAGCCCTACCCTGAAAATAAGCACTCATAAAAGTCTTTATAAAATGATATAATCCCCACTATAAAAGTATTATATAATATCCAGTGTGTGTCTATCTAATATTATTGTGGAAAATACATTATTTACAGTGCTGTTGGGCACTCACGTGACCCGCCAGAGCTCTCCTCTTCTCCTCCCGACTGACATCAGTGGCCCCTCCCTCTGCAGTGCTCGAAATGGGGCTGACATCAGCAAGGATCTTGGCCCCTCCTTCTGCAGTTTAGGGAAGAGTGGGGAAGGAGACTCCGGTGGGTCACACGAGCGCTCAGCTGCCCTATAAATACGGTATTTTCCACAATAATGTTACACAAAGACACAAACTGGACATTATATAATCCATTTACAGTGCTGATTACATGATTTTACAAGGACTTTAACTACAGTTAAAGGCCTAATGTGTTTTTTGTAGCCAAAATTAATATAAGACCGGGTCTTATTTTTAGGGAAACAAGGTAGCACTAAAGTAATTTTAATCAATCAATTAATCAATCAATCAATCAATCAATCTCTCACGCTATATATATATATATATATATACACACACAGTATCTCACAAAAGTGAGTATACCCATCACATTTTTGTAAATATTTTATTCCATCTTTTCATGTGACAACACTGAAGAAATGACACTTTGCTACAATGTAAAGTAGTGAGTGTACAGCTTGTATAACAGTGTAAATTTGCTGTTCCCTCAAAATAACTCAACACACAGCCATTAATGTCTAAACCGCTGGCAGCAAAAGTGAGTACACCCCTAAGTGAAAATGTCCAAAAGGGGCCAAAAATTGACAATATTTTGTGTGGCCACCGTTATTTTCCAGCACTGCCTTAACCCTCTTGGGCATGGAGTCCACCAGAGCTTCACAGGTTGCCACTGGAGTCCTCTTCCACTCCTCCATGGGGACATCATGGAGCTGGTGGATGTTAGAGACTTTGCGCTCCTCCAACTTCGGTTTGAGGATGCCCCTGTAAGTTATATTTGAGATTTAATATCTCTTCATAGATGATTTGGGATAAATGAAAGTTCTTTGACCATAAGTGAAGGCTTCAACACAATATAATTTTATTAGTAAATCGTATAGAGATGTAAAAAATCTACAGCAATCTATATACAGTATAATACCTTGCATATGAAGAAACACATAGGTTAAAAAGGAATTTGGTTATATTCCTTAAAACAACCACATACAGTCAAACACATAACATATAACACCATCAAATAGACCATAGTTACCATGTTGCTGCACAGGGCAACCCCATTCGGCTGGCTACCATTCAAAAAAGAGAGCATTTTTCCTCCCCTCTAGTCTGGGTATATCATTCTAGGCCGGGGCCTGATTGGTTGGCCTGAAATGGCCCTGGTTGGTGGGCTTCCCTATTCCTTTAATGCAACTAAATTTTCAGGGAATTTGAGTTGTGAGGACATGCTGGCCACCTTCATTGCATATCTAAACGAGGGATCCTTTGAAGTGAATGTTTATAGAACAAAGAGGTCTGGGTCCCATTGTTTAGACAAACAATTATAGGCCCCAAAACATCTCTGAAAAGCTTTTTACATACAGGCGTAGTAAGATATTACCTCTTATATATATTCATAATTACAATATTTTACAGTTGTTAATGGAGATTTCACATAAACTTCTAAGGCAACAGACACCCCCTTGTGGCTAATTGAGAATACGAGATTTGGCCAAACCTAAAATAATGATTTATGTATAATCTCTTTTACCATTTGGAACTTTTGTCTTTGGCTCCTGAAAAAAAAACTCTTTGAAGGGGAAAATAAACTTTTAAACTCTCCATCTCTACAGTCCAACTTTTAGTGTTTCAGTATCTGTATTTATCACATGTTCTTGATGTAATGAGTCCACAATAACAATAAAAAGAGACCCAAAAAAACACAAAAAGGAGAAGAAAAAAAAAATTGAGGATTTTTGTTCTCAGCAGTCCAATAATAATAGTACGAAAGTCCATAATGCCATGTTGGTCATGTTGTCCTTGCTTCTGGGACCATCTTCCATGGTGATTCCAATTGGATACAGTATACAGTATTCAGTAACGGCCTTTGGACCAGCTGTCCGAGATTATACTTTATTAATGTGGACACATGTAAGGAAAGAAAAACCCGAGTACTTCTTAGACATATACATTCAAATGCATGCTTATCTTGTAATTCTGAGTAATAAGAACCTCTTGCTATAGATTTACTGCCACAGTATAGAGACCCACTCTCATTGACACGTTTAACAATTGGAATATTTACACCCTTCCACCAAGTGCTCTTGGATTTTCATCACCCCTCCTTACTCATCCATGGTCATATGCCTGCAAATAACTCTGCCATGCCTTCTGCTGGTTACCACTGGGTGTATATGAGTCTTTAAGTCTCCAAGGGGGATCTTGTTGCCATCGCAACTCACCGCTAACTCCTTTTACTGAAACTGTGTTCAGTTATACCAACCCCGATGGGCTAAAACCTTGGCTGTTGCCACATATTTGTGCCCGCAGTTTTGTCCTTTGCTACCGTGTGTAGCTACTGTACGAGTCCTGCCTTTAGCAGGCTGAGGAAGAGTTCATACCTTTAGCAGGCCCAGAACAGAGTAGGCAGTGTCATCCAAGCAGACAAAATAACTTGATTTCAGAATGCAGATAAGTGTGATGTCACCAATTACTCGTGGCTTCAGGAATAATCAAACTAAATTACACTTAAGTACAATTGTACTATACTATACCTGCTATTTGCCAATCACTGAGTCTCACCAATCCAAGTATATCTATATAATATTCAAGCAATGCTGTTTGAACTTAGTTATGGCACAAAAACTGACCAACAAAACGGAAAAAAAAATTGACCAATGACCACATATGAATACTGCCACCTATTAGGGCTGTAGAGAGGACTGTGTGTCGTACGTACAAAGAAAATAGTCGCATGAATGTTGCTAAAACCTGGTGTTACTGTTAATATAGTCATAGTTGGTAATAGCTACATGACATAAGGAAACTTCAATAACTTTATATGTAACCATTATCCAATGTTGAAAGGAAAAATAAACTGTTGGAGATTGACCACAAACACCAACTGCTATAGGGAAGCTTTAGTATTCTATATCAACATTTTTAAATGTTTTAAAAGGTTCTTCATATATTGTTCCCCATGCTCCCCTGTTTTTTTTTTTTATTTCACCATAGAAAAACCAAATGCAAGTATCACCCAAAAATAAAGGTGATGAAGAAAAGAAAGGAGAAAAAAAATTGACTTAAAAAAAGAATAAATAAATAAATATATATACACAGTATATATATATATATAAAACTTAAAAAAAAGGTACAGATTTAATGCTGCTTCAACATGGGATTTGTGATATCTTTAAATTGTTAAAGAGCATTGCATCTGTATTAGTGAAAAAGAAAACATTGAAACTGCTTTTAAACATTGCCCCTATACAAAAGGCAACTCTCTCTCTGTAGTGATTAACATATTAATTGATCCTCTTTAGGAAACAAATTTGCAAGTCAGGCAGGCCACAAAAAGTTGTAATCGAGAGGAGATATATAAACTTTTATGAAAAAAAAAAACAAAAAAAAAAATGTAGAATTTAGTTAGGCCTGACTAATACCGAGGCTTCTCCTAAAGACAAACATAAAAAAACTATGCTTTAAGGTCCTCTGTGTATTCCCTCTAAAGTATTTCGCCAAATCTGGGTCATCACTAGTGTTGAGCGAACCCGGACTGTAACGTTCGGGTCCGTACCGGTCTCCTGGAATTTCGTATCAAAAAAATACAAACAGAAATCCTCTTCGGAGCCATAATCAGTCCGGATTGATTTAAGATGTAAAAAAAAAAACAAAAAAAAAAAGTATTTTCAAATATATAGAGGAGAGCTAATGTTGAAAAACACCGGACGGACTGAACGTTTAAACAAAGGATTTCTCCTAGTTAATTATACAATTAGTGATGTCTCTCTCTCAACGGAAAACATATCCCCGTTACAAATTTTCGTCAAAGTTACAAAAGAAAAAGTGATTATGTCTACGTTACGAGAAATTGTTAAATTTCTATAGTGTTTAGGGTACAACTTCGTCGTAATTTAGACATGGAAAAAA
>BLSH010546119.1:2419035-2429584 GCA_018402905.1 Glandirana rugosa
CGACTGTTTCGAAACGGTGTAAAGCCGGTACGATTGGGAAAGGCAGAGGAGGAGGAGGAAGAGGCCACCAATGCAGCTGTGCCTCCACCAGCACCTCAGAAGGTAGGGTTAGCATGGCCGAAATGTGGCAAAGCTTTGTCAGCAGCCCGCCACAACAAACAGCACCACCAGCCGATAGACAACGCCTTAGCAGGAGGCAGCATTTCAGCAACATGGTGCAAGAGTATGTGTGCACACGCCTACATGTACTGACTGATGGTTCTGCCCCATTCAACTTCTGGGTCTCCAAATTGGCCACATGGCCTGAGCTTGCCCTTTATGCCTTGGAGGTGCTGGCCTGCCCTGCAGCCAGTGCATTGTCTGAACTTGTGTTTAGCACGGCAGGGGGCGTTATCACAGACAAGCGCAGCCGTTTGTCCACAGCCAATGTGGACAGGCTAACCTTTATTAAAATGAATCAGGCATGGATCCCACAAGACTTGTCTGTACCTTGTGCAGAATAAACATTTAGACCGGACTCACACAGCCATTCATATACTTGTTTTTTTAAATAGGCCTCAATATTTTGGGGGCTACCCCAATTATAAACAAATAAAAAAAAATACAGTGTTGGCTACCTCCTCATTCTCCTCGACCACCGCCACTTCCACCTACACTGCCATGGTCAGGGCCTAGTCAACCTTTAGGCTCCTACTCCACATCCACCCCCCTTTCCCATTTTTTTATTTGATATTAATTAATTTTCCCTATCCCCATTGTTTTGTAGGGCACTTGCCCTACTCTTACCCCCATTTTACTTCCTTTTGCAGCCCTCTAGCACTTGCCAGGACTTTGTTACTGCCATTTTTGTGCCTAAAAGTCCGGGTCCCCATTGACTTCAATGGAGTTCGGGGTCCGGGATAACATTCGGGCAAAGTTCGGTGCCAAAGTTCGTTCGGACCCTCCGAACCCGAACATCCAGGTGTTCGCTCAACTAGTCATCACGATGTTTGCTCATTTTTCCTAAAATACAAAACTAAAAACCATTAATAACACCTCACTCTACCTCTCTGAGAGGTTCTTTCTGGACTTTGCTAGCAGTGGATGCTTGGAACAGACTTCCAGCAGAGGTAATGAGTGCATCAACAGTAAGTACATTCAAACATGCAAAGACACCCCCCACATATCTACACTATGACAAAAAGTTATAGAAATACTTGGTGGGTTTCAAAGGTACTTAAAGTCTAGAACAACAGCATGTTATATCCTTCACACACATTAACAGGACATGAGTCAACTTGGAAAGAAAACAAATTCACAAGCCATACTGAATCCATAGGATGCCATAAAGTGCAAAATAATGTATTATCTTTTACTTTCCCAGTGTCAGAGTGAAGAAACTTTACTCTGAGCCCCAGGGAAGAGAAAAGAAACACCAAATCCCTACAGTTTCTCAAGGTTATAGAGAGCGAGATCTTGTTTCTGTGCACAGGTTATTTATTCGATAATAAATTTCAACTTGTAAAAGGAGAAAAGGAAAAAATAAAAATATATGTAAATGTAAAGTGGTACCAGTACTGAGCTTCTTACAAACGGAAAAAGAAAAAAGCATGCGCGTTAATGTGATCACAGTTCTTTTCGATGGCCATCCAGCAATAGTGTGTACACCCCCCTGGGGGGAAAAAACGTTGTCTACCCATAGACCGTTAAAACACCTCCAGCCCATCGCACAGACACACACATTAATTGAAATTGAATCCCAAACATTCTGGCTAGAGAAAGCTTTGTAATTGCAAATGAATTGCTAGGAGTTTCTGGCCCATGGGAGAATAAGAAAAGAAAAGAGAAAAAAAAAAAACAATGAAACAGGAGTACCTAGCCTATTATACTGTACCTTTCTTTAGGCGTGTGTATTTATGCCTGTGCACAGCTATCTACATACCCCTGCTTAATATGTTATTACCCTTTCAGGAACTCGCTTAACCTTAAAAAGATAACTTACAGTTGTTAATGGAGACTTCACATAAACTCCTAAGGCAACACCCCACGGATGCTCAATAGGGTTTAGGTCTGGAGACATGCTTGGCCAGTCCATCACCTTTACCCTCAGTTTCTTTAGCAAGGCAGTGGTCGTCTTGGAGGTGTGTTTACGGTCCTTATCATGTTTGAATACTGCCCTGTGGCCCAGTCTCCAAAGGGAGGGGATCATGCACTGCTTCAGTATGTCACAGTACATGTTGGCATTCATGGTTCCCTCAATGAACTGTAGCTCCCCAGTGCCGGCAGCCCTCATGCAGCCCCAGTCCATGACACTCCCACCACCATGCTTGAATGTAGGCAAGACACACTTGTCTTTGCACTCCTCACCTGGTTGCCGCCACACCGGCTTGACACCATCTGAACCAAATAAGTTTATCTTGGTCTCATCAGACCACAGGACATGGTTCCAGTAATCCATATCCTTAGTCTGCTTGTCTTCAGCAAAATGTTTGTGGGGTTTCTTGTGCATCATCTTAAGAAGAGGCTTCCTTCTGGGATGACAGCCATGCAGTCCAATTTGATGTAGTGTGCGGCGTATGGTCTGAGCACTGACAGGCTAACCCCCCACCCCTTCAACCTCTGCAGCAATGCTGGCAACACTCATACGTCTATTTCCCAAAGACAACCTCTGGATATGATGCTGAGCATGTGCACTCAACTTCTTTGGTCGACCATGGCGAGGCCTGTTCTGAGTGGAACCTGTCCTGTTAAACTGCTGTATGGTCTTGGCCACCATGCTACAGCTCAGTTTCAGGGTCCTGGCAATCTTCTTATAGCCTACACCATCTTTATGTAGAGCAACATTTTTTTTTCAGATCCTTAGAGAGTTCTTTGCCATGAGGTCCCATGTTGAACTTCCAGTGACCGATATGATAGAGTGAGAGCGATAACACCAAATTTAACACACCTGCTCCCCATTCACACCTGAGACCTTGTAACACTAACAAGTCACATGACACTGGGGAGGGAAAATGGCTAATTGGGCCCAATTTGGACACTTTCACTTAGGGGTGTACTCACTTTTGATGCCAGCGTTTTAGACATTAATGGCTGTTTGTTGAGTTATTTTGAGGGGACAGCAAATTTACACTGTTATACAAGCTGTACACTCACTACTTTACATTGTAGCAAAGTGTCATTTCTTCAGTGTTGTCACATGAAAAGATAGAATAAAATATTTACAAAAATGTGAGGGGTGTACTCACTTTTGTGTTTATAATTATAAACAAACTTTACCCAGAAATTATCCACATGTAAAACAAAGAGGTAATTTAAAAAAACCTGTTCCCTTTGTAAAAGTTTTCATATATAAATGTAATCACAAATCATCATCTTTTAGCAGCCACTGTGTCTTTGGGGTTAAAGGGAACCTGTATTGAGAAACATAAATAAGGTGTATATATATATATATATATTTCAAATGTTTCCTAATACCTGTGTAATGTAAAAAGGGATTCATTGTTTTAGATCATGTTTTTTTTTATTGGTAAACATGCATGTCATATATAATTAAGCTACAAAAATGCCCCACACATACTGTACATAGTCTAAAATGTATAGTGAAAAAAATCTTAATCCAGAAATTATCCAAATGTAAAACAAAGTAAAAAAAAAGTAATTCCTGTTCCTTTTGTAAAGTATCATACATGTATGTATCATCACAAACTATTGTCTTTTACTAGCCACTGTGTGCTGGGGGTTAAAAGGAACCTTTATTGACAAATATAAATAATGTATTAATGCTGCCGTCTCCCCCTGAAAATGCTTATTGCCCAGCTGCCTCTAATTTTAATGCTTTCTGAGTAATTGTCCCAGAATAGTTATGTAGCTTAGAAAGTCAGTGGCAATTCAGGACTCCTGAATGACATGCTTGTTAATGACAGGACATTGGAAGAGCATAGCAGCCAGGCAGTTAGGATTTTCAAAATGAGGTAATCCATGGAAGCCTAGGTATTTCTCTCTGTATAGGTTTCCTTTACATATCTGAGCTGCTATGAGATTAAACCCATGTGTTGCCAGCTGCATCATTTACAGCACATTTCCCCAGTGTGAAAAGAAATTTCCCCACTCTGGGATGAATAAAGGTTTATCTTATCTCATCTTACCTTACATTTACACTAATTCAGTGTTAATGAGACAAAAGCAAGTCGTTGAGTTTCTCAGTAATTAAGATATTTACCTCTAACAATGCGTTTACTACTTTTTGGTCTTAAAAGTTCCACAGAAGGTGTAATGTTAGATCTGTTTTATAACTGCAAAAAAATACCCATGGATCCTGCCAGAAATCCATTGAGCTCCTAACTGCCTGTAGTGAGATGACAATGCTGCACTGAAATCTCAAACATTGGTATCAGCCCTGCCTGAGTTCTCTCTGTGAACCACAGAACATTTCCCCTCCATAGATACAGTGCAGTGAGACAGCATTGTCACCTTTGGACAGGAAGTGTTACCGGCAGGATCTCATGGTGAAAGTAAAGAAAAAAAGGTATGAAAAATTAGAACTAATGCAACTACCCCATATAAGGATTGGCAAGCTGCAATATATTACATTTTTGTTATGGGATTTTAAAAACACTTTAAATTGCCTGTAAATCCTTAAGCTGAACATTGAATAATATGTACAATACACAGTTAGAAAAAAGTATCCTTCAAAAAAGTGTAGCAATACATTTTAGAACATATTCTTAGTGCAGTGAGACTGAAATCACAGTGAAGTCATGTATGCAGTGCTAAGCAGTGAAAGAACAGTATAAAACACAGTGCTCCACCTAAGATTAAAACTAATTTATTAAAAACAATAATACATTTTATTTAAAAATGTATAAAAAAAGTTCCAGCCATAATCTATAAATGCAAACTGCTCAATAAAATTTAAATACATTGTGCTATATACTCTTATTAATGGTATAGTGCAAAAAAAAAATATGTAAGAAAATGTTTATGTCCAGGAATAAACTCCACAGACTTTATATATATGTGTATGTGACAGTTCAAATAAAAAAAAAAGGAAACTCAGTGCTCCACCTAAAATTGAAGCTAAAATAATATTCCACCCAAAACAGATAAATGGAAAATGAAAACCTAAATACAGGGTTTATACCATCTTCATAATAGTATGGGGGACAGCACTGTAAATCAAACATGCTATGGAAACACACATTAGAGAAATACTTTTACACTATACTTTGTTAATAAATGCAAATGTAAATTGTGAAAGTAAAGAACAAAGTCTCTGATCTTCACATTGACGGTTATATTTTTATTTGTTCAATTTGTAAAATGTATACTTTTTTCTTCTATTTTTATGTTTCATTTTTTTTTTGTTGTTTTACAGCGCTGCTCAGCACACCATTATTATGAGTGCATTGCACAATGCTAAGTTGTCATTTGTGCATGTATATCAGGATCTCTTTCAACGAGCCTTAATCTGGCCATACACTAGTAGATTTTCAAATAAAGATTTGTATGAGAACTCTGAATACATTTCATGACTTGACAAATGTTGTTCGGAAATACTTCAACATTTCTTTACTCACATCTTTCAGTAGTAAAGTCATTGTATCCTCTGTTTATCCCTGGTATAAAACAGAGTAGGAAACTTCTGCTGCAAATAAGGGCCAACTGACAACCCAGCACAAAGAATATGACCGATACTCAGACACAATAGTATAGTAAGTCAACCCCGTAGTGAGTATATAATATAAATGTGACCTCTCCTCCCTGTACAGCAGTATTTCTGGCTATAGATCTTACAAACCAACCACTTAGAAAAGGCCGTGTTTTATAATCTGCTCGTTGCTGAGAACAAAGAGAAACCTCCCGGGACAAAACAATTATATCATCCTTTACTGTATTTAAAATTTTATAATATTCTCATTGATGAGGACATAAAACTAAGAGGAACCCTCCGGGACAAAACTATTACACTACATTCATTTCTACTTAAAACTTGACTAAACTTCCAATCTCCTGGTATGTAACTAACTGAAACTGTCATATTAACTTTTCTCCTAGTATCCTACTAAAACCTGATACTTTTTAGGACAGTGTGGCCTTGTACACACAGCTTCAGGTTATATAAAAGTAGTTTGAATTAAAGGCTTTTGCAAAGAATTAGTCAATTTTTTAGCAAGTTCAAAGCAGCTTTGCTCACATTATTCAATTCTAGTAAGGGGAGATTAAAGGTTTACTCTACCTTTTACAATATGTTATGTTACACCCGTAAGTTAGTAATATGGTGCAAAGCGGATCACCCCACCCCCAAACTGCTCCCCTCCATTCCCGTGACAGCATGTGAGGGTTCTTCTCTTCTGCAGCCACCGTTACTTTTGAATTTTGCATGGTTGGGCAGGGCTGCACTTGCACAGTCACACGAATTAATTCACAGAGATCTGCAGTTGCGATGTTTTACAGGTTAATTTGCTGAAAATAAATGTACATTTTTTTTTCCAAAAGGTGTACTTAGCCTTTCAACACAGATCTTAATGAAAACAGCTTTAACCAAGCTGCTAGTAGGCATCAATAGGTATCAGCACTACTTCAAGCTTGTTGAAAGTTTGCTGAAGCCTGCTAACTATTTTTATAACAACTTACTTACTGGGCACTTAAACCCCCTACTTTATATATCCACTGATTACTGTATAAATCTCACTGGCAAGGAAGGGGTTAACACTAAGGGGACAATCAAGGGGTTAACTGTGCTCCCTCATTGTGTTCTAACAGTGTGGGGGCTGGGCTGGCAAGGACATGACAGATCTCACTGATCCCGATCACAGGAATCAGTAGATCTGTCATGCCCCCCTCACAGAACGGGGAATTGGCACGTTACATTGGCGGTTCTCCGCTCTGCCGCTCTATTAAGTGATCGCGGGTCACCAGCGGACATCAAAACCTCACAGACCCACGGGCACACCCATGCAGTGTGTTGTAGGCGCAAGAGCACCGCCGCCGCCTGCTGTGAGTGCACGTGGGGAGCGCGCAAAGGGGTGGACTTCCATGAACGTCTCCCCGGCAATTCAGGTCCACACTGTAGCCGTCTTTCGGCTATAGTGCAGATCTGTACTGGTGAAAATCACAGGATGCCCATTATGATCTATGTTTAACAGCCTTACACTGGAACTGGAAGTTTTCTGAAAGATTTATAGCTGTTTTTCAAAAAGTAACCATAGAAAAGGTGCACTGGGTGTATTTTTGATCCTGCACCCAAAAAGAAAGAGATTCTTTCCTTTCTGACTCCTGCAGGGAGCAAGGCACACCTGGCCAAACTCAGGCAGACAACTCTACTCATTGTCTGCCAAAGCCAAACACGTGGTAATTAGTGTTGAGCGAACCCGGACTGTAACGTTTGGGTCCGTACTGAACTTTGGGTTGTCCGGGACCCGGACCCGAACACGGACATTTCAAAAAACGTTTGGGTTCGGGTTCTGGGTTCTGGTAGTTGATCACGCATGTTGAATAGCTGCAGGGCAGCCAATCAACAAGCATTTCACTGGTTTGCCCTTAGAAGCCATCACAGCCATGCCTACTAATGGCATGGCTGTGATTGGCCAGTGCATCATGTGACCTATCCTCTATATAAGCTGGAGTCACTTGATGCTGCAGTCACATGCTCTCTGAGACTCTGACTAGTATAGGGAAAGGAAGCTGCCAGAGTTTTTGTGAGGGACAGATTGCATACATTTTAACATCTGATCCTGCATCCTGAGATTACTAATCTACTACTACTGTTGCTCTGAGGGACAGATTGCAGAAATTTGAGAATCGAGATTTCACATACTGCTGCTTTGAGTGACAGATTGCAGATCAAATCCTGCATAACACAAAGATCGCTACAATCGTACACAACGATCAGATTGTGGGATCGTACACAATGATCAGATTGTGGGAGTAATTTGCTTCTTTGAGTTACAGATTGCAGATCAAACACTGCATTACACAACGATCTGACTGCACTAGGTAGAGGCTTCTGCTTAGAGGGTCAGATTATTGATAAAAAATCATTGCCTACTCCTATAGGGCCAGGTTCCAGCTGCTGCTGTAAGTGACACATTATTGTTCAAAAATCATCTCCTAGTTCTAAAGGGAGAGCTTCCAGCTGTTGCTTAGAGGGACAGATTATTGTTCAAAAATCATTGCCTATTCCTATAGGGCCAGGTTCCAGCTGTTGCTGTGACAGATTATTTATTGTTCAAAAATCATCTCCTAGTTCTAAAGGGAGAGCTTCCAGCTGTTGTTGTAAGTGACACATTATTGTTCAAAAATCATCTCCTAATTCTAAATGGAGAGGTTCTAGCTGTTGCTGTAAGTGACACATTATTGTTCAAAAATCATCTCTTAGTTCTAAAGGGAGAGCTTTCAGCTGTTGGTGTGAGCAGTGCATTTCTTGCACCAAAATAAAAAGTCCGGCTACGTTGGTGCTTTCAAAAAAAAAAAAAAAGTTATTAATTGGTATTAATAAATACTTACATAGGGCTACATAGTACATTTGCGGGCACAATGAGGAGAGCAAATAAGGGACGTGGTCATGGTGCTGCTGGTGCTGCTGGTGTTGGTGGTGTTGGTGAACCTCCTGTTGGAAGGAGAGGACGTAGTCGAGGTGTGCCAGCTACACGCACAAGGGAAACACCTTCCTCAGGTAGCCAACAGAACCTCCACTGGTATATGGTAGGCCAGAATGCCCCCCAACGATTGGTGAGGCCACAACAAGTACAGGCGATAGTAGATTGGGTGGCTGACAACGCCTCCAGTTCCTTCACATTGTCTCCCTCCCGGTCCCTTGATGAAAGCTCAGAGTTGGCACCTGAACCCCATGGCCATCTGTCTTTCACCTCAGCCCCTTGTAAATTAGCCAAGCAGTCTGAGCCCCAAGTCCTGCAAGAGACTCTTATGCTTTTTGATGACTCTCCTGGTGTGCTTTCCGTGGGCCATCCATATAGCGCTGCCCCAGAAGGGGAAGACATTGAGTGCACCGATGCCCAACCACTTCTGTTGTGTTTATGTATAGCGGTGAGAGGAGACAGCCTCCGTGCCCCGGAAGACGTCCTGTAGCGACGAAATCGATCGGGCGGAGAGCTGTCTCACCATCACCGCTGGTTGTTTTTATGCTGAACAATATCCGGATCCATGTGAGTTTAAAATTTACTTTTTTTAATAAATTGATTTTATCTACGATATCACACTATCTGGCCCCTTTTCTTTTTGGTTGGTGTGACTTCCCTGGAGTGGATTCTGGTGAAGTTGCGGTTTGCCATCTCTTCATTGACTTCCTACTCCTGGGAGGGACCTACAGCACTTCCCATCTGGGATAAGAAAGAATTCAACCGACCAGGTTCTATGTTCCGTGAACCCAAGATCGAGGTGGCTTTGTGGAGGCCCAATCCACACACGTGTGTTTGACCTCCTGTAATAAGAGGTCCAAGCGATCTGGTAAGGGCACAACTATCCGTGGTGGAGGTCTCGTTCACTGTTGGACTGGTGTGGTGCATGCTGATCCACTCTTGGAGGATTTGTTTGAGGACTTTATTAGGATTGGTTGTTTGACCACTGTCACTGGAATTTAAATGCACTTATGTTTAATAGTGTAAAATTCTATTTCACTCATATGTATGCATAATTTACAGTTACCTTTATACTTCATTTAGCACTGTGATTTATATCCTTTCACAAGCGCAGCTTTATTTGGTTCACTTCTGTTGCAGGATGAGGACATGGAAACACCAGCGCAGCACATTTCTGATGATGATGAAACACAGGTGCCAACTGCTGCAGCTTGCCTCAGTGTGCAGACTGACAAGGAGGGCAGTGGTGAAGGGTGGGTGGAAGATAATGTGGAGGATGATGAGGTCTTAGACCCCACATGGAATGAGGGTCATGCGAGTGACATGTGCAGTTTGGAGGAAGAGGTGGTAGTCACACAGAGGCACCAGCACAGCAAAATAGGAAGCAGGTTGCAAAAGTGGAGCGAGCATCCCCTAGACAGTATGCCTGCTACTACCCACCGCACCCAAGGACCTAGCACACCAAAGGCAGCTCAAAGGCGTTCCCCGGCATGGCAGTTCTTCAGAAAATGTGCTGAAGACAAGACACGAGTGGTTTGCAAGCTGTGCAATGATAGCCTGAGCTGGGGCATAAATGTTCTCAACCTGAGCACAACCCCCATGACCAGGCATCTAAATTCAAGGCACAAGCTGCATTGGAATAATTACCTCAAAATCCAAGAAAGGTCTCGGCCTCCTCCTGCTTCCTCTTCTGCTGCTGTCTCGGCCTCTTTCTCCACCTCTACAATGACAGTGTCACCTGCCACCCAGCAAACAGACGGTATGACAGCAACGCCACCATGTCCGCCACCGTCCCCAAGCATTTCCACATGGTCCCATGGAAGCTTACAGCTGTCCATCTCCCAAACACTGGAGAGAAAGGTGAAGTACCCCCCTACCCACCCGCGATCCCTGGCCCTGAATGCCAGCATTTCAAAATTCCTGGCCTTTGAAATGCTGTCATTCTGTCTGGTGGACATGGACAGTTTCAAAAA
>BLSH010546119.1:2443480-2458806 GCA_018402905.1 Glandirana rugosa
AGAGACAGGTCACGGCCTAGTCAACCTCTAGGCTCCTACTCCACATCCACCCCCCTTCCCGTTATTTTACTTGATTTTAATTTATTTTCCCTATCCCCATTTATTTGTAGGGCACTTGCCCTAGTTTGAAGATGATTTTAGAACAGTTATATGGCTTCTACCGTTAATTAATACTTTTCAGACACAGTTTGAAGATGATCCACATTCACCTCCATTTTTGCTTTTTTTATGTTTTTATTTTTTAAAAAATATTTACAGTTATTTCCCTGTCCCCATTTTTTGTAGGGCACTTGCCCTACCCTTACCCCCATTTTACTTCCTTTTGCAGCCCTCTAGGGCTTTCCAGGACTTTGTTACAGCCATTTTTGTGCATAAAAGTTCGGGTCCCCATTGATTTCAATGGGGTTCGTTGTCCGTGCGATCGTTCGGGTTCCGTCCGGACCCGGACCCGGACTTTGTCCCGAAGTTCGGACGGACCAGCAGAACCCGAACTTCCAGAGGTTCGCTCAACTCTACTCAGGACGAATGGGCCTCCCTGCTGCCGGTGGCCGAGTTCGCATATAATAACTCAGTGCACTCCGCCACCAATCAGTCTCCTTTCTGGGTGAACCTCGGCTACCACCCTGCCTTCCTTCCCAATGTGGTACCCGAAAGCTTAGTGCCTGCCGCACAGGATATTACAGATTTTCTGGAAGAGAACAACAAACTGCTCCAGGTGACCCTGGCTTGGACACAGGTGCTTAACAAACAAGCTTTTGATAGAGGAAGACGGGTGGAACTGGACCTACAGTCAGGCGATCAAGTCTGGCTTTCTACTAGGAACTTAAAGCTTTTTCATGCCCCTCTAGAAAATTGGGACCTAGATTCATGGGGCCCTTCTCAGTCAAGAGGAAGGTCAATAGGGTGGCTTATGAGCTGAACCTCCCCTCTTCACTCCGGGTACACCCGGTATTCCATGTCATCTTGCTTAAGCCCGTAACAAGGGACCAATTTCCTGGAAGAAACACAGCGCCACCTGAACTGGTTCTTGTGGATCGAGAGGAGGAGTACGAAGTCGAGGCCATCCTTGACTGCAGAAGAAGAGGGGTCTTGATCCAGTACCTGGTAAAGTGGAGAGGGTACGGACCAGAGGAGAGTTCCCGGGAACCTGAAAGGAACTTATCCGGTCTCTTTGGAGGTCCCATCTGGATCTGAAGGCCCGGCTGGGCATCCGGAGGCTGCCCCTTGGGGGGGGGGTGCAATGTTAGAGAAGATCCTGCAAGAAGGGCACTGTTTTTTGTCTATTTGAGTGCTCCCCGCACGTTCACGTGCGCGTGCACGCGCCCGCGCCAGACGGCTCTTTTTCTGCTCAGCAAACCCTGCAGCAAGAGCTGTCTGATCTACAGCGTGTGACCCGTCTTTCTGAGTGACCTGAACCTGTTATCTGTTCCTGTGACCCGGCTTGCCCCAACCTTGTCTGAACTCTGCCTGTACCGAGCCCTGGCTTGCCTACGACCATCTGATTGCCTGATCCTTCTGTACTTCTGCCGTCAGCCTGTTAACGAACTCTGCTTGAACCCGACCACTCTCCTGCCTGAACCCTTGTACTGCACAGCCAGCCAGTTACCGACCCAGCCTGTACGCCCATGCTCCAGCTGCTCGAGCACTCCAACGGACCATCTACTATCACCAGTGACCCAGTCCGACCCTCATGCACTCCCGAGCCACCTGTCTGCTCTACCAGGGGTTCCCGAGTCAGGTTAGTAAGGGAGGTTGCCTACTGCATAAGTCAGACTCGCCTACCAGGTACGTGACAGCAGGTTTGCACTGCCAGGTGTTATATAATGTTCCTAATTAGGGCCTGGGGGGGAGCTCAGCTGAAGAGGGTGACTAAAGCACACAGGAGTGGGAGGCACGGCCTCTCACTGAACACATGCAGCAAGGCAGGCAACAGACAAGACATGAATGTTACTGTGGTTTCATGACAATACCCCCCTCTTACAGAGCCTCCCCCTCCCCCAATTGGGTCCAGGCTTGGAGGGAAACCTCAAATTAAATCTTTTCACAAGACGAGGCGCAAATACCTCAGATGCAGGAATCCATATGCTCAGCATCATATCCAGAGGCTGTCTTTGGGAAATAGATATATGAGAGCCGCCAGCATTGCTGCAGAGGTTGAAGGGGTGGGGGGTCAGCCTATCAGTGCTCAGACCACACACTGCATCAAATTGGTCTGCATAGCTGTTGTCCCAGAAGGAAGCCTCTTCTAAAGTTGTTGCACAATTAAGCCCGCAAACAGTTTGCTGAAGACAAGCAGACTAAGGACATGGATTACTGGAACTATGTCCTGTGGTCTGATGAGACCAAGATAAACTTATTTGGTTCAGATGGTGCCAAGCGTGTGTGGCGGTAACCAGGTGACGAGTACAAAGACAAGTGTGTCTTGCCTACAGTCAAGCATGGTAGTGGGAGTGTCATGGTCTGGGGCAGCATGAGTGCTGCCAGCATTGGGAAGCTACAGTTCATTAAGGAACCACAAATGCCAATATGTACTGTGGCATACTGAAGAACAGCATGATACCCTCCCTTCAGAGACTGGGCCGCAGGGCAGTATTTCAACATGATAACAACCCCAAACCCACCTCCATGATGACCACTGCCTTGCTAAAGAAGCTGAGGGTAATGGACTGGCCAAGCATGTCTCCAGACCTTAACCCTATTGAGCATCTGTGGGGCATCCTCAAATGGAAGGTGGAGGAGTGCAATATTTCTAACATCCACCAGCTCCATGATGTCGTCATAGAGGAGTGGAAGAGGACTCCAGTGGCAACCTGTGAAGCTCCGTGGAGCTCCATGCCCGAGAGGGTTAAGGCAGTGCTGGAAAATAATGGTGGCCACACAAAATATTGACACTTTGAGCCCAATTTGGACATTTTCACTTAGAAGTGTATTCAGTTTTGTTGCCAGCGGTTCAGACATTAATGACTGTGTGTTGAGTAATTTTGAGAGGACAGCAAATTTACACTGTTATACAAGCTGTACACTCACTTCTTTACATTGTAGCAAAGTGTAATTTCTTCAGTGTTGTCACATGAAAAGATAGAATAAAATATTTGAAAAATGTAAGGGGTGTACTCACTTTTGTGAGATACTGTATGTATAGATACATCTACATACATACCCCTGCTTTATATGCAAATCATTTTTTAATGAGTTCCCTGCACCTGGAAAATATTACTTAGACAAACGTTATTACCCTTTTCCCTTTCTTTGACACACATAGCAAGCAAACACTACCACATTGTTACATTTACATTGTTACATGATCACTTACATTCCTACTTAGATCTGGTGAAAATAAAATACTCAGGTCGTAGAACTCTGAATCACACATTAGAACTAGTATTTCATCCGCTGTTTCTACATTGCTTATATTTAGAGTTGAGCGAACCCGAACTGTAAAGTTTGTGTTTGTACCGAACTTTGCGGTGTTCGGGACCCGAACTTTTGAAAAAAATTTCGGGTTCAGGTTCTGGGTTCTGGTATTTTTTCCCACTTGTTGAATAGCTGCAGGGCAGCCAATCAACAAGCATTTCACTGGTTTGCCCTTAGAAGCCATCACAGCCATGCCTACTAATGGCATGGCTGTGATTGGCCAGTGCATCATGTGACCCAGCCTCTGTATGACCTGGAGTCACGTAGTGCTGCATGTCATATGCTCTCAGGCTAGTGTAGGGAGAGGATGCTGCTGGTGCTGTGAGGGACAGATTGCAGATCTAATAACATCTCATCCTGCATTCCAGAAAGATCTAATTGTGGACTAGGTAGAGATTACTACTACTACTGCTTTTAGGGACAGATTGCAGATCTAATAACATCTCATCCTGAATTACAGAACAATCTGACTGGACTAGTTAGAGCAGGGCTGGTGCAAAGATTTTTGACACCCTAGGCGAAACCTCATTTTGCCGCCCCCCTTTGGCTCTGCCCCTGACTCCAGCCCCTTTGCCCTGTCAATTTATACGATGGAGGTGGCGGAGGCAGAGATTTTTTGCAGAGCCTCTCTACCCATTTCTTTAGCTGTGGTCCACAGGCCCGCACCTGTGCTCCTGGATCCGCCTCATTTTACCGCCCTGGGGTGCTGCCAGCCGCGGCTCTCCAGTGACATGAGTGATTGATACAGAGCAGTGACGGATCAACAGCGGATGGGCGCCCCTGGTGGTAGTGGCGCCCTAGGCGGCCGCCTAGTCTGCCTACTGGTAGAGCCGGCCCTGAGTTAGAGTCTACTGCTTAGAGGGACAGATTATTGTTCTAAAATCATCTCCTAGTTCTATAGGGTCGGGTTCCTGCTGTTGCTGTAAGGGACAGATTATTGTTCTAAAATCATCTCCTAGTTCTATAGGGTCAGGTTCCTGCTGTTGCTGTAAGGGACAGATTATTGTTCTAAAATCATCTCCTACTGCTATAGGGTCAGGTTCCTGCTGGTGCTGTAAGGGACAGATTATTGTTCTAAAATCATATCAAACTGCTATAGGGAGAGGTTCCTGCTGTTGCTGTAAGGGACAGATTATTGTTCTAAAATCATCTCCTACTGCTATAGGGACAGGTTCCTACTGGTGTTGTAAGGGACAGATTATAGTTCTAAAATCATATCAGACTGCTATAGGGAGAGGTTCCTGCTGTTGCTGTAAGGGACAGATTATTGTTCTAAAATCATATCAAACTGCTATAGGGAGAGGTTCCTGTTGGTGCTGTAAGGGACAGATTATTGTTCTAAAATCATATCAAACTGCTATAGAGAGAAGTTCCTGCTGTTGCTGTAAGGGACAGATTATTGTTCTATAATCATCTCCTAGTTCTAAAGGGAGAGGTTCCTGCTGGTGCTGTAAGGGACAGATTGTTATTCTAAAATCATTGCCTACTCCTATAGGGTCAGGTTCCTGCTGTTGCTGTAAGGGACAGATTATTGTTCTAAAATCATCCCCTAGTTCTATAGGGTCAGGTTCCTGCTGTTGCTGTAAGGGACAGATTATTGTTATTTCCTTATCCCCATTTCTTTGTAGGGCACTTGTCCTACTCTTACCCCCACTTGTCTTCCTTTTGCAGCCCTCTAGCACTTTCCAGGACTTTTTTACAGCCATTTTTGTGCCCAAAAGTTTGGGTCCCCATTGATTTCAATGGGGTTCGGGTCCGGGGTCAAGTTCGGACCGAATCCGAACCCAAACTTTTCCATGAAAACCCGAACATCCAGGTGTCCGCTCAACTCTACTTATATTCATGGTTTGTTCCCAGTAAGGTGAAGTTCTAGCAGATAACATAGATGTGTTGGGCTTCCCGTCTGTATTTTCTGTTTGAATGGAACTGACGGTTTTCTGTGGGGCCTTAACAATTTGATCAAAAGATTGTTTTATTTCATTCAGTTCTTTCCTACACTGTAAGCGCATGTTGTGATAGTTTTATCATTTTACTGGTATTTTCCCAATTACGAATATGAGACTTCAGTAATTCAATCTCATTTTTTAGAGAGCTAATTTTGGTATCTAACTTAATCTCCTTCAGAACTGAGATCCCTTTCAATGGCATTTACATCCAAAGGGGAACATGAGGCTATTTGCCTCTGACTAGTAACTGAGGGGTCATGTCTATTGATCTTATCTTTTGAGACATTGTAATGGTGCCTCTTTCTGTTTGAAAAGGTGGCCACTGCTCCTGTAATGTGACTTGCTAAACAGGTATTACTGTATGTACTCTGGTGATATATCAGAATAAGAATCATTAACCACTACTCTCTGAATTTGGTCTTTTAGCCAGTTTTCTATCCATTTATAAATTGATCTTTCCAAGCTTTACCTTACACATTAGCCGTGTGTGGGAAACGGTGTCAAACGCTTTTGCAAAATCCAAGTATACCACGTCCACAGCCACCCCTCTGTCCAAGGTTTTACTTACCTCCTCATAAAAAGAAATCAGGTTTGTTTGACAACTTCTGTCTTTCATGAATCCATGCTGTCTGTTGCTTAAAATATTTTTATCCAACAAGAGCTCATCTATGTGGTCTTCTATTAAACTCTCCAGTATCTTCCCAGCTATAGAAGTTAAACTAACAGGTCTATAGTTACTTGGTAAAGACTTTGATCCCTTTTTAAATATGGGCACCACATTGGCCTTACACCAATCTAGTGGTACTATTCTAGTCATTAAGGAGTCCCTAAAAATGAGATACAATGGCTTTGAAATGACAGAGCTCAACTCTTTTAGGATCCGTGGATGGATGCCATCTGGTCCAGGTGCTTTATCTACCTTTATTCTGTCTAAATACTTCTGGACCATTTCACTTTTGAGCCATTGTGGATCATTTGGGCTGGTGTCACTACCAACCCCGACGTGGACATGAGCTCCCCCATGCTCCTTTGTATACACAGAGCTGAAGAAAGTATTTAATACGTTTGCCTTCTCTTTGTCCCCAGTCACGCACTCTAGATAATTTTGTAAAGGGCCTACATGCTCAGACCTGACCTTTTTACTATTAATATATTTGAAGAATTTTTTGGGGTTCGTCATACTATCTTTTGCAATCTGTCGTTCGTTGTGAATTTTTGCATCCTTGATTTCCTTTTTACATATTCTGTTATATTCTTTGTAACATTTAAAAGATTATAGTGTTCCCTCATTTTTATATTTTTTAAATGCTCTTTTCTTATCATTTAACTTTGGCCGTGAGCCACATACAGCCATATATGCTGCTGTTAAGCCTAAGACAAAGGGATGTAATATTTTTAGCAATTCATCTATAGTTTCATTGTATTCTGCTCTTCCTTCTTTAATATGGTCTAGTAAGGCCCCTTTCACACGGATGGATAGAATCCAGCTTTTAGCTGAGGATAGATTAAGTTATCTACCGTAGCTATACTGTGACAATGCTTTCCTATGACCCCATTCACACTCTGCATTTAGCAACGGCTTCGTTACTAACGATTTAGAACGATTAGAAAAAATGGATTTGAATGTGTCCAGGAACGACGTAATGTAGCTATCTGCAGCTATCTGCAGATAAAAGCAGTGCACTGCATCACCTACGGATTGCAATGGCAACAAGCATAGAAAATCAATAGGAAGCACTTCAGAAATGTCAAGAATGCACTTCAGAAATGTCAAGAATGTTTCCACTGCAGCTATACGTAGCTGCACGTAATTGTGGCTAATCGGAATGTACAAATGCAAGTAATCATTGTGCTTTGGAGTCTGGTATCTGGTTTGCATTTAGCAACGGCAGAACAGCCGCTCATGTGAAAGGGGCCTAAGGAAGACCATGTGTCTAAGTTAACTGTTAATCGTAAAACTTTCACCTGATCTCTGGAATTGGCAACTCCCAGCAATTTACATTGTTGCAAGACATTGTCTGCATGAAATGTTATGTGCACTCCTGGCATTAGTTTGCCAATATTGTTAGCTACAAGTATCACATTTTCTAAAGACTTTCTGTCCTCCCTATCCATCTTTTCTGCTGTGCGCTCAATTCCTGTTGATATGCATACATTCACTTCATCAGATGCAGGAAACATCATCATTTTTTTTTTTAATCAACTGAATCTTCATGCATAGAAACATTGGGCAGCAGCTCTTTTAATCTCTTTCTAATGCATCTGGACTCTTCATTAACAAATTGTATATTATAGCCGTAGGCTCCCTATTGATTACCCACTGTACAACACAGCTATTTCTTAAAGCCCATTTCAATATTAAGCACATAGAGCACCCAATGTTCATTTTTACCATTCAAATGAAAAACCCTTTCTTAGTGCATCTTTTGTAGATATTGCAACCCCTTCAGATATTGCTGAAAGAGATCACCAAATTTTCGTCCAAGTAGTGTTCGCCATCTGTTGCCTAATTTATGTGTTTATGTACATACACCTCCATCATTGTAGTAGTATGTACATATACACATCTAGATCTGAGAGATCTTTCACAAAAGAGGTAGTTCCATCCACAATACACATTTATTGATAGGGTTGCATAATACAGTTGTGTTCATAAGTTTATATACCCTGGCAGAATTTATGATTTCTTGGCCATTTTTCAGAGACTATGGATGAGAACACAAAAACTTTTCTTTCACTCATGGTTAGTGTTTGGCTGAAGCCATTTATTACAATCAATCACAATCAACTGTGTTTACTCTTTTTAAATCATAATGACAATGGAAACTACCCAAATGACCCTGATCAAAAGTTTACATACCCTGGTAATTTTGGCCTGCTAACATACACACAAGTTGACACAAATGGGTTTGAATGACTACTAAAGGTAACCATCCTTCCATGTGATCTGTTTGCTTGTAATTATTGTTTGTGTATAAAAGGTCAATGAGTTTCTCTACTCCTGACAGACCCTTACAACGTTTCTGGATTCTGAGTCATGGGGAAAGCAAAGGAATTGTCAAAGGATCTGAGGGAAAAGGTAGTTAAACTGTATAAAACAGGAAAGGGATATAAAAAGATATCCAAGGAATTGAGAATGCCAATCAGCAGTGTTCAAACTCTAATCAATAAGTGGAAAATGAGGGGATCTGTTGAAACCAAACCACGGTCAGGTAGACCAACTAAAATTTTAGCCACAACTACCAGGAAAATTGTTTGGGATGCAAAGAAAAACCCACAAATTACTTCAGGACTCTCTGAAAACATGTGGTGTGGCTGTTTCAAGATGCACAATAAGGAGGCACTTGAAGAAAGATGGGCTGCATGGTCGAGTCACCAGAAGAAAGCCATTACTATGCAAATGCCACAAAGTATCCCGCTTACAATACACCAAACAGTACAGAGACAAGCCTCAAACCTTCTGGCACAAAGTCGTTTGGAGTGATGAGACCAAAATTGAGCTTTTTGGCCACAACCATAAACCTTACACTTGGAGAGGAGTTAACAAGGCCTGTGAAACATGGAGGTGGATTGCTGATGTTTTGGGGATATGTGAGCTACAAAGGCACAGGAAATTTGGTCAAAATTGATGGCAAGATGAATGCAGTATGTTATCAAAAAATACTGGAGCCAGGAAGCTGCGCATGGGATGTACTTGAACATTCCAACATGAGAATGATCCAAAACACAAGGCCAAGTTGACCTGTCATTGGCTACAGCAAAATAAAGTGAAGGTTCTGGAGTGGCCATCTCAGTCTCCTGACCTCAATACCATTGAGCCACTCTCAAACGTGCAGTTCATGCAAGACAGCCCAAGACATTCCAGGAACTGGAGGCTTTTTGCCAAGAGGAATGGGCAGCTTTACCATCTGAGAAGATAAAGAGCCTCATCCACAAATACCACAAAAGACTTCAAGCTGTCATTGATGTTAAAGGGGGCAATACATGGTATTAAGAACTGGGTATTTAAACTTTCGATCAGGGTCATTTGGGTATTTTCTTTTGTCATTATGATTTAAAAAGAGTAAACACAGTTGATTGATAATGAATGGCTTCAGCCAAACCCTAACCATGAGTACAAGAAATATTTTTGTGTTCTCATTCATATTCTCTGAAAAATGGCCAAGAAATCATAAATTCTGCCAGGGTATGTAAACTTATGAGCACAACTGTATATACAAATTACACACTAGGCGGTATTTACAACACAATGTACAGTCCCCTGGCTTACATGATATTTAATGTTTTACGGATTTACACTATGTCCTTCCCTTTAATTCTGGGTATGCTGTGTGATCTTTGATGAGGGGGAGATACACTCATTGTGTTCCTAACGTGGTATAGGGACAGCTTCCAGGACTTGGGAAAAGATATAGAGGAGTCTTACTCACATGCTGTTTTTGACCACCCATAATAGGTGTGTCAAATTCTAGGGGAAAGCATAAATCTTGTCTGGTGGCTGTGGATACATAACACACATCTTGATGAACTATAAGAAAAGCTGCGCCACCGCTCTAATCATAAATTCACAATAGTCTATGAACTGAAATAATATAGTAATCAGTGCAAAACAAATACATTTTAGCAAAAAACAATCCTTTTCATAGTGACAGTCCAACAGTGAAATGAATATAACTAACTTCAATAATAGTCTATCATGGTGCATATCACGTGCACATCAGTGATCAAATAAAATAAAGTGACTGTAGTGCTTTTAAAAGTGATGACAGTGCTCCAAAGTGCTCCAGACCGATCCGCAGTGTTCAGTGACAGCCCCCACATGTAGCCCCACTCACCAGAAATAATGGACCCCTAGCTTTTCAGTTTAGGGGTCAAACAGACTGGGTACTGGTGGTGGCAGGATCGTAATCCACAGCAGAGATGGCCGTCCCAAAAGCAAAGTAGTCTAATACTTCCACTCCACAATTTCTCAGGAAGACAAAAAGAGCCTAATAGTGAAGTACTGTTAAAACTATTTTATTTGCGCAAGAATAAAATCTTACTTACAGGAGATACAGGATAACACGCATTATCACAGGGATCTGATGGCATCTGAACTGATCTCTTACAATATGTAACAGCTGTTAATGGAGATTTCACATAAACTCATAAGGCAACACTAATGCTCTAATAAATCAATACTACAAGATGTCATGCTTATGTATATTATTGAGTTACATCCCACTGCTGTTACTGTCTAAAGTAGACCATGAAAATGGAAGATCCACTCTATTGACCCCCCCATCCCCCAAAGTCATATCACTTGCATATAATAGCTAAAGCAATTTCTCATCATAGAGTAGATGTTGTGAATTTACCCTTTTATAATTGGGTCTGGCTTATCCAAAATCTGTTTATTGGCCCTTCTAAACTAAATAACCTAGGTTCAAAGGCCAGGCAATGCATTATGGCTACAAATAATTTTGTATGGTGAATTCCCATGTAAGTTCTTTAGTTCCTTGTCGATAATGCAGAATTTGAAGCAAGTCCATGGTAGTGGCAAACAAAAAAATCCTCATCCCTACTTGCATATGTTACAATATCAATTTCCGCAAGGAATTCTTCAGTTCTGTGTTTCGTAGACTGTATATGAGAGGGTTCAATATGGGGACCACCGTACTATAGAATATGGTTAATATCTGTTCAAGCAAGTCATAGCGGTCTGATGATGGGGTCATGTATACAGATACAGAAGATCCATAGTAGATGGCCATAACAGTGAGATGGGAAGAACAAATGGAAAAGACTTTTCTTTTGCCATCCTTAGATTTAATCTGTTGTATGACCCTGATAATTTTTACATAGGACATCAAATTGCACATAACTGGGCAGAGCCCAAATACTAAACAGTCTGCATACAGGACCATGTAAAACACTTCAGTACCACCACAGGAAATGTTGAGGAGAGCTTTAGCATCACAGAAAAATTGGTGAATGGTAACAGAAGAACAGAAAACAAAATTTAAAACTGAACTTGTAATAAAAGAAGAATTTAAACTCCCACCAATCCAGATGACTATTATTAGTAATATGCAGATTTTCTTACTAAGTATACGATGATAGTGCAAAGGGTGACAAATTGCAACATATCGATCATACGCCATTATAAATAGAATGGTGCCCTCAGCACTGGCAGCTATCAACATAAAATACATTTGGATAAAGCATTGTGTAAATGGCACTGAATTATTTCCAGATAGTAAGATGTAGAGGAGTTTTGGAATGATAACAGTTGTATAAGAAATATCAACAAGAGACAAGTTCCAGAGAAATAAATACATCGGGGTGTGCAAATGGGGGTCCAAACATATCACTGCGATGATAACTGTGTTCACCAGCACTCCAATTAAATAGATGAAGACAAAGTAGACAGTGCTAAAGATGAATAATTTATTGTTGGTTTTCATGAAAAATGGCAAAATGTGCACACCTAGAGGAGATGTTGTGTTTTCCATGGGATATGGGCACATTTCTACACAAAAACTAAATGTATTTCTACACAAAGCAGCAGTATTAAGAAAAATACATAAATAAATTGTTTATGCTACCGTTTTTTCCCCCAAAAATAAGACCTAACTTGAAAATAAAATGTATTGTGATTTTCTAGGATGACTGCAATATAAGACCTACCCTGAAAATAAGCCCTATTTAAAGTCCTTGTAAAATCATGTAGTCCGCGCTGTAAAATAATTATATAATGTCCAGTGTGTGTCTTTATGTAACATTATTGTGGAAAATACCTTATTTACAGCACTGCTGGGCACTCACATGACCCGCTGGAGCTCTCCTCCTCTCCTCCTCGCTGACATTAGTGGCTCCTCCCTCTGCAGTGCTTGGAGTGGGGCTGACATCAGCAAGGATCTTGGCCCCTCCCTCTGCAGTTTGGGGAAGAGCGGGGAAGGAGACTCCGGTGGGTCACATGAGTGCTCAGCTGCACTGTAAATAAGGTATTTTCCACAATAATGTTACACAAAGACACAAACTGGACATTATATAACCTGTTTACAGTGCTGATTATATGATTTTACAAGGACTTTAAATACGGTTTATTTTTGAGATTACAGCATTTTTATAATGCGGACTCCTGAGTTGTCAGGGAGGAAGGGGGGGGGGGGGGACAGGGGACACAGGAACTTTTTTATATTCTGTAAATAAATAAGACATCCCCTGAAAATAAGGCCTAATGCTTTTTTAGCTCATGTATGCATAAATGTAATAACAAATCATCATATTTTAGCAGCCACTGTGTCTTGGGGATTAACCACTTCAGATCCGCGCTATTGCCGAAGTACGGCTCCAGCGCGGATCTGAAATGCCCGGAGGACGTCCTCCACTGCGCACGCTCCTGGCACGCTCCCTGGCGGCAGCGGCGTGCCCGTGGGTCGGGCGGACTCGATGTCCGCCCGAGACCCGCCGATCTCTTTTAGGAGCCTCAGAACGGGGAACTGCCGCTGTAAACACGGAGGTTCCCCGTTCTGTGACAGGGGACATAGCAGATCTACTGATCCCTGTCACTGGGATCAGTTAGATCTGTTATGTTCCGGCCAACCCATCCCCCCCACAGTTCGAACACACCCAGGGAACATTGTTAACCCCTTCACGGCCCCCTGCAGGTTAATCCCTTCACTGCCAATGACATTTATACAGTAATCAGTGGACATTTAAATTTCTGATTGCTGAATAAATGTCATTGGTCCCAAAAATGTGTAAAAAATGTCCGACATTTCCGCCCCAATATCGCAGTCCCGATAAAAATCGCAGATCGCCGCCATTATTAGTGGAAAAAAAAATAATAAAAACGCCATAAATCAATTCCCAGTTTGTAGACGCGATAACTTTTGCGCAAACCAATCAATATACGCCGATTGCGATTTTTTTTTTAACAAAAATATGTAGAAGAATATATATCGGCCAAAACTGATGAATATTTTTTTTAATGGATTTGTACTTTAGCAAAAAGTAAAAAATATTGTTCTTTTTTGCAAAATTGTCGCTCATTTTTTGTTTATAGCGGCGATCAGAAATGACGCAGAGGGGATCAAATACCACCAAAAGAAAGCTCTATTTGTGGGAAAAAAAGGACGCAAACTTTATTTGGGTACAACGTCGCACGACCGCGCAATTGTCATTCAAAATGCGAGAGCGCTGAAAGCCAAAAATTGGTCTGGGCAGGAGGGGGGTTTAAGTGCCCGGTAAGGAAGGGGTTAAAGGAAACCTTTATTGAGAAACTTAAATAAGATGAAATATATATATATATATATATATATATTTCAAGTATTTCCTAATACATATGTTATGTAAAAAGGGATTCATTGTTTAAGATCATGTTTTTATTGGTAAACATGCATGTCATATATAGCTAAGCTACAAAAATGCCCCACAAACACTGTATAGAGTCTAAAATGTATAATGAAAAAAAAAAATCTTCATCCAGAAATTATGCAAATGTAAAACAAAGTAAAAAAAAGTAATTCCTGTTCCTTTTGTAAAGTTTTCATACAAGTATGTATCCTCACAAATTAATGTTTATACTAGCCACTGTGTCTTGGCGGTTAAAAGGAACCTTTATTGACAAACATAAACAATGTATAAATGCTGCCATCTCCCCCTGAAAATGCTAATTGCATGGCTGCCTCTGACGTTAATGCTTTGTATGTACGTAGCTTAGAAAGTCAGTGGCAATTCAGGACTCCTGAACAACATGCTTGTTAATGACAGGACATTGGAAGCGCATAGTAGCCATACAGCTAGTATCACAATGAGGTAAACAATGGAAGCCTAGGTATTTCTCTCTATATAGGTTTCCTTTATATATCTGTGCTACTGGGAGATTAAACCCATGTTTTGCCAGCTGCATCATTTACAGCACATTAACATTAATTCAATGTCAATGAGACAAAAACAAATACAGGCAGTCCCCTAGTTACAAACATTCGACTTACAAATGACTCCTACTTACAAACGGAGGGAGACAACAGGAAGTGAGAGGAAATCTCCCCCTAGGAAGGGAAATTCACTCCTGTAAGAGTTATTATGGGAAAAAGGGGGTCTCCACTGATGCTTTATCACCAATCCTTGTTTCCACAACAACCCAAAATATTCAAAATCCAGTTGTCATTGGGACAGGAAGTGAGGTGAAATCTTCTGAACAGAAACATAGACAGCGAAACAAACATTACAGGGGTGTTACCCCTTCCCTATGCTATCCAAAAGCTTAAAAATTGCTTTTTTGGCTGAAGCTACACTGAAAAAATGTACCTGTTCACATTTACAAACAAATTCAACTTAAGAATAAACCTACAGCCCCTATCTTGTTTGTAACCCGGGGACCACCTGTAGTCGGGTATCTCAGTAACTAACCACTTGCCGACCGTCAACCGCAGGCGACAAGATGGCTCTACTAGGCAAACCTACTAGGCAAACGCGCTCGTGTGCTCACTGTCTTCCGGGGGGGCCAGGGAGCGGGTGCGGCGGATTCGATCTCCGCCGGCTACTCGCGATGCCCCCCCCCCGGAGTGAAAGAACGGAGGTCCGTGTATATAAACACGGATCTCCGTTCTGTGAGGGGGGAAGGACTGTGATCACAGCCTTCCTCTATACGGAAGCTGTGATCACTATCCTTCCCCAGCCAGGGCAGCCCACACACAGTTAGAACACGCCCAAGGAACACAGTTAACCCTTAGAGCGCCCCCTGCAGGTTGTGCCTGGAGGCAAGAAAGTGAGGCCCCCCCCCCGTAGCGCTCATCGGCCGCCTCTAGCTTAGGCGGCGTGGGCGAGGGACCGGGGGGGCCTTCTGTCACTCGTGTGCTCGCGCAAACGGATCATCCAAACGGATCATCTCGGTAGAACAGCGGACGCCAACTGCCAGCCGTTCACCAATCAATGACTCTATGGGCTGATGTCCACCAGGGGCCCAATGTTTGTTCT
>BLSH010546119.1:2458816-2475198 GCA_018402905.1 Glandirana rugosa
ACCCGTGATGCCCCCCCGGAGTGAAAGAACGGAGGTCCGTGTATGTAAACACGGATCTCCGTTCTGTGAGAGGGGGAAGGGCTGTGATCACAGCCTTCCTCTATACGGAAGCTTTGATCACTATCCTTACCCTGCTAGGGCAGCCAACACACAGTTAGAACACGCCCAGGGAACACAGTTAACCCTTAGAGCGCCCCCTTCAGGTTAACCCCTTCACTGCCAATGACATTTACACAGTAATCAGTGCATTTTTATAGCACTGATCGCTGTATAAATGCCAATGGTCCCAAAAAAGTGTCAAAATAGTCCGACATGTCCACTGCAATATTGCAGTACCGCTAAAAATTGCAGATCGCCGCCATTACTGGTAAAAAATAAAAAAAAATAAAAACCCCAGAAATTAATTCTCATCATCCGTAAACGCGGCAACTTTTGCGCAAACCAATCAATAAACGCCGATTGCGATTTTTTTATCACAAATATGAGGAAGAATATAAATCGGCCAAAAATGGTGAAAAAAAATGTTTTTTTTATATTTTTTTTTGGATTTGTATTTTAGCAAAAAGTAAAAAATGTGGGTTTTTTTGCAAAATTGTCGCTCTTCTTTTGTTTATAGCGGCGATCAGAAATGACGCAGCGGTGATCAAATACCCCCAAAAGAAAGCTCTATTTGTGGGGAAAAAAGGACGCAAATTTCATTTGGGTACAACGTTGCACCACCGTGCAATTGTCAGTTGAATCGACGCAGCGCCGAATCGCAAAAAGTGCTCTAGTCCTAAAGTGTGAAATCCTTCCGGGGCTGAAGTGGTTAAGATATTTACCTCTAACAAAGTGTTTACTACTTTTTGGTCTTAAAAGTTCCACAGAAGGTGTAATGTTAGATCTGTTTTATGACTGCAAAAAAATACCCATGGATCCTGCCAGAAATCCATTGAGCTCCTAACTGCCTGTAGTGAGATGACAATGCTGCACTGAAATCTCAAACATCGCTATCAGCCCTGCCTGAGTTCTCTCTGTGAACCACAGAACAGTCCCCTCCATAGATACAGTGCAGTGCGGTGAGACAACATTGTCACCTGTGGACAGGAAGTGTGTTACCGGCAGGATTGCCAGGTGAAAATAAAGAAAAAATATATGAAAAATTATAACTAATGCAACTACCACATATAAGGACTGGCAAGCTGCAATATATTACATTTTTGTTATGGGATGTTAAAAACAATTTAAATTGCCTGTAAATCTTTAAGCTGAACACTGAATAATATGTACAATATGCAGTTAGAGAAAAGTATTCGTCAAAAAAGTGTAGCAAAACATTTTAGTGCATATTCTTATTGCAGAGTGAGACTGAAATCACAGTGAAGTCATGTATGCAGTGCTAAGCAGTGAAAGAACAGTATAAAACACAGTGCTCCACCTAAAATTAAAACTAATTTATTAAAAATAATAATACATTTTATTTAAAATTTTATATATAAAAAAAAAAGTTGCAACCATAATCTATAAATGCAAACTCACTGCAGCTGCTCAAGAAAATTTAAAAACACAGTGCTATATACTCTTATTAATGGTATAGTGCAAAAAATATATATATATCAGAAAATGTTTATGTCCAGGAATAAAATCCACAGACATTATGTGTATGTGACAGTTCAAATAAAAAAAAAGGAAACTCAGTGCTCCACCAAAAATTAAAGCTAAAATAATATTCCACCCAAAACTGATACATGGAAAATGGAAAACCTAAATACAGGTCTATACCGTCTTCATAATAGTATGGGGGACAGCACTGTAAATCAAAAATGCTATGAAAACACATATGAGAAATACTTTTACACTATACTTTGATAACAAATGCAAATGTAAATTGTGAAAGTAAAGAACAAAGTCTCTGATCTTCACATTGGCGGTTATATTTTTATTTGTTCAATTTGTATAATGTATACTTTTTTCTTCTATTTTTATGTTTCAATGTTTTTGTTGTTTTACAGTGCTGCTCACCACACCATTATTATGAGTGCATTGCACAATGCTAAGCTGTCATTTGTGCATGTATATCAGGATCTATTTCAACGAGCCTAAATCTGGCCATACACTAGTAGATTTTCAAATAAAGATTTGTATGAGAACTCTCAATACATTTCATGACTTGACAAATGTTGTTTGGAAATACTTCAACATATATTTACTTACATCTTTCAGTAGTAAAGTCATTGTATCCTCTGTTTATCCCCGGTATAAGTCAGAGTAGGACATTTCTGCTGCAAATACGGGCCAACTGACAACCCAGCACAAAGAATATGACTGATACTCAGACACAATAGTATAGTAAGTCAACCCCGTAGTGAGTATATAATATTATAAATGTGACCTCTCCTCCCTGTACAGCAGTATTTCTGGCTATAGATCTTACAAACCAACCACTAAGAAAAGGCCGTGTTTTATAATCTGCTCGTTGCTGAGAACAAAGAGAAACCTTCTGGGACAAAACAATTATATCATCCTTTACTGTATTTAAAATTTTATAATCTTCTCATTGATGAGGACATAAAACAAAGAGGAACCCCCGGGACAAAACTATTACACTACATTCATTTCTACTTAAAACTTGACTAAACTTCTAATCTCCTGGTATGTAACTAACTGAAACTGTCAGATTAACTTTTCTCCTAATATCCTACTAAAAACGGATACTTTTTAGGACAGTGAGGCCTTGTACACACAGCTTCAGGTTATATAACCATGGGTGGCATAGTGGTGTAGTGGATAGCACTTTCGCCTAGCAGCAAAAGGATCGCAGGTTCCAATCCCGATCACGACACTACCTTCCTGGAGTTTGCATTTTCTCCCTGTGCCTGCGTGGGTTTTCTCCTGGTACTCCAGGTTCCTCCCACACTCCAAAGACATGCTATTAGATTAATTAGATCCCGTCTAAAATTGCCCCTAGTATGTGTATCTATGCATGTGAGTAAGGGACCTTAGATTTTAAGCTCTTTAAAGGCACGGACTGATGTGAATGTACAATGTATATGTAAAGTTCTGCGTAAATTGATGGCGCTATATAAGTGCCTAAAATAAAATAAATATAAAACTAGTTTGAATGGCTTTTGCAAAGAATTAGTAAATTTTTTAGCAAGTTCAAAGCAGCTTTGCTCGCATTATTCAGCTCCAGTAAGGGAAGGTTAAAGGCTAACTCCACCTTTTACAACATGTTATGTTACACCCGTAAATTAGTAATATGGTGCAAAGTGGATTACCCCATCCTCAAACAGCCCCCTCTCTCCTCGTGACAGCATGTGAGGTTTCTTCTCTCCTGCAGCCACCGTTACTTTTGAATTTTGCATGGCTGTGCAGGGCTGCACCCGCACAGTCGCACAAATTAATTCACAGAGATCTGCAGTTGCGATGTTTTACAGGTTAATTTGCTGAAAATAAATGTACATTTTTTTTTAAAAGGTGTACTTGGCCTTTCAACACAGATCTTAATGGAATCAGCTTTAACCAATCTGCTAGTAGGCTTCAATAGGTATCAGCACAACTTCAAGCCTGTTGAAAGTTTGCTGAAGCCTGCTAACTATTTGTTTAAAAACACAGGATCCCCATGAAAATTGATGTTTAACATCCTCACACTGGAACTGGAAGTTTTCAGAACTTTATAAATGTTTTTCAAAAAGCAAGCACAGGAAATGTGCACTGGGTGTATTTTTGCTCCTGCACCCAAAAAGAAAGAGCTTATATCCTTCCTGGTTCCTGCAGGGAGCAAGGCACACCTGGACAAAGTCAGACAGACTACTGTATTCATTGTCTGCCAAAGCCAACCACGAGGTAATAGGTCAGGGTCTTTCCCAAAGAGAGACTCCCAAGGCAGGGGAGAAAGGAACCTGATGGACATGCATCCTTCCCCTAGACTTCAGGTTAAGCCCAAAAAAACAGAACCCATAGATTTCAAAATGCATTCATAAAAAGTGAAAGTGCGCATAAGTGAAAAGAAAGGAAATACCTGCCACAATGCAAGACTATGGTAGGCCTTACAGCACATTATAACATACTGTCCCTGTCTCAGCCATAATGCCTAGCCCATTTGCAGTTGTGTAGAAAAAAGAAAGTGGTGTTGCGACCTAGTGTCATTTTACACAGTCCCCCAAGAATCCCAAACCCCATGGAATGCTTGACACCAGAAGCTCTCTGCCTTCCCAGCTAATGGCCAGACTAGATAAGACCCATTCAAGTTATATGGCACTTGGTCCTTTGAAATTCTCTGCACTAGGGTAGTACTCATGATCCCATACCAACAAGATGTTCCCTAAGGACCCCCATCATACCAAGTAGAGTACTCTACAGCCAGACATCCCCCTTACAAGGCAGGAATCATTTATTATTTTGTCTCGTAGACTCTGATAAGAACAGATGCTATTCTTGATCTTAGCCAAAAGGTTGAGAAACGTGGGGTTTCCCTTAATATTCTAGCCAGACCCTTATCCAGTCATGCAGTCTGGGTGGCCTTGAAAGGGAGGACAAAGAGTGCAGTGCTCTCTTTATGCATCATGCCAGGCCACAAACCTTTTTACATTAGTGGGGTACTTTGCAGAGGGGAACTGCAAAGCCTCCCCCCTTGCAAGGCACCTGGCCCCAATGTTAAGGGACGAGGGCCACTACCTAACATCCAGGGTCACTTATAGGAATCTGGAAGTGCCTTTATTATATAGAGACCCCCGGAACCCCTTCTTTTGCCACAAGAATGAGTACAGGGGTGCATTTATATCACTTATTACTTATTTTTACCACAAGTGTAATGTATATAAACTCACAGACACCTTTAAAAAACCCTTAATAAAAATATAATTTAGGAACATTTTACCATTGTTCCCTGAAATCAATCCATCATCAATCACATCATCTATTGCCATCACCAAATGACAGCTCCCCAGCTGATATAAGGTAAACAGCTAGAAATCCTGGCCCTGGGTGAAATCATTGACCATATATGCTCACGGTCATATATGACCCTGGTTCACTCATCCTTTATCATCATCGCAAAAACAACCCAGATTGTAATGCTGGAGGAGGTGTGGATAATGTCAGAGCTTGCAACCTGCAATATGTTGACCTATCAATACTCGTATATACCTCATTGAATGATGGCTCAATACATTCCCAACTTTTTTTTAGAGTGTGGCAGAGCAATGCCCCACCAGGGTGAAGTTAACCCAGAATTCTCAACCAGGCAGGTTGGAGGGGCTACAAGAAAAAGACAAATGCTCCTGCTCTCAAGAGTTTGCCGTGCGATTGATTGAGAACATGGATTTCCACCAATCAAACCACCACATGTACCATGTTGCTCAACGGGTCAGGGAAACCCAAAGACAGGTCAATACACAAAAGAAAGAAAAAGAAGGCACACCATAATAGAGTAAAAAGTATAAACACTAGAGGTGCGCATCTTCACTGGTCTCACGATTCATTTTGATTTTGATTATCCTATCGACAATTCACGATGCATCACGATTACTGACCGTGGCTTTAATAAAAAAATTAATTACACAGCCAATTTACATGATACAGCCCATTTACATGATACAGCCCCTGCACTCCCTGAAGACCCTGTGCCTCTCCCTGGACAGCCCTGCCCATGAACTTTAAAGTTCAAACAAATCACTGTCAGTCCCTCTGTTTCATGCATTCCTTCCTACAGTGTGAAAGGGTTAATGTAAACAGAAGCCTCTACCTTATTATCTCTTATCTGTCAGTGCTGGTCAGTGATGCTGCCTGGGAGGAGGAGTACGGCAGGCTGGATGCACGTGACTGACCATCGCTCAGAGATAAGAAGGTAGAGGCTTCGGTTTCACACAGGGGCGACTTGTCATGCAACTTGAGCCGCCTGTTGTGCTCCATGCATTACAATGGAACCATTCTAATAGGAGCGGCTCAAGTTGCTTCGACTTAGAAAAAGGTTCCTGCACTACTTTGGGGGTGACTTCAGGAGACATGCATTGACTTGCATTACAGAAGTAGCTTGCAAGCCATGCTTGACTTGAGTTGCCCCTGAACAGGGATGCATGAAACAGAGGGGCTGACAGTGATTTGTTTCAACAGAGTGAGCGGGCAGGGCTGTCCCGGGAGAGGCACGGGGAGCCAGAATGACGTCATCCATGTAATCAATGCAGCCCGTTCTGAATTGATGCCAAAATGGTGCAAGGCTGCACCGGGATGCATCGATGCAATGATTATTTTCAGCACCCCTAATAAAAACATACTCACAACTGAGTCATAAAAACAGACATAGTAATAAAGGTTGACTACAGAGTCCTTTTCAACAAGAGCTACTGGTCAGCCATAGACATGGGATGTAGAGTTCAAAAACCACTGACGTCTTTCAAGGGTGTCCCCTCTTCTTCAGAGTTCTTGGAGGCTTGGAGGGGCTCCAGGAGGGTTGCTTAATTAGGAGAAAACTGGCTTTTCAATTTCCTCATGGTGTAGAAAAGTACAATTTTTTGACCTGGAGCCTGGAGATTTCTTAACGATCGGGGTGGGATGAAATCTAAAGTCCTGGGTCCAGATTTTGTGAACCACCAGCACATTGTTTGGTCAGGTGTGTGCTGGGCTATTAGTAGTGACCTGACCATGGTTCTGGGCTTGGCCCCAGGAGACAGAGGAGGTCGCTGCCAGGAGTCAGGAGGGCTCCATGCGGGAGCCAATGCAACAAGGGGCTGAAAATTATGTGCACAAAGTGTGTTTGAAGACTGTCTGTGAAAGGCAGACAAAGGGTTTAAAGGGTAAGGCCAGCACATGAGTGCTGCTTGTAAAAGCCTGAAGGCTGAATAACTATTTTGTTGCACGTGTAAGCCAGGAGGCTGAATTTACCATTACTTTGTGTTGATGGTGGAAACTCCCTACGTGGGAAACCCTTTGATTTTGTTTTCTGGACCTTTGTGTGCACTTTCTTTATTAAAAGTGGGCCAACAAGCCCTTAAATGATCATTTCTGGTTTGGACTGTACTTGATAGTGGAAGCTACACTTGAGTTATACAACCCCAAACTTTACAAAAAGTACATGTTCAATACTCCGCCCTCAGCCCAGGACCCAACTGCAACCATACTTTGTAATTTTTCAAAGCAGATGCTTTTAACTGCAAGGATGCACAGAGTTTACACCCTCTTCCGTGTTATAAGTAATCACCTCTCTCTACAGATGTGTTCTAACCCCTCCTAACTATTTTCCTTACATTGTGATTGTGCAATCAGATGGTAATATATGTGGTCAGCTTTATAAACAGGATTAATCCAAATGGGTCAGTGTCCTCCATGGCAGTTAATGTCAGTTACTACCCCTACTTGGTACACCCATCTTACCATTGAGCTTCACAGGATCACACTATAAAGCTACCTCCTCTTCCCATACCATTTTTAATATTGAGGCATATTAACCACTTCAATACCATGCACATAGAACACTTTCCTACCAGACCAATTTTCAGCTTTCAGTGCTGTTGCGCTTTGAATGACAATTGCGTGGTCGTGCGACACTGTACCCAAACAAAATTTTTTATCATTTTGTTCCCACAAATATAGCTTTCTTTTGGTGGTATTTGATCCCCTCTGCATTTAATTTTCCGCTACAAATAAAAAAAGATCGAAAATTTTGGAAAAAAAAGTATTTCTGTCACAAAACTTTGTAAATAAGTACATTTTCTCCATCACTGATGGGCACTGATGAGGCTACACTGAAGGGCACTGATGAGGCATTACTGGTTGGCACTGATGAGGTGGCACTGATGATGAGGTATTTATATGCAGCAATGATGGGCACTGATAGGTGGCACTGATAAGTAGCACTGATGGGCACTGATAGGTGGCACTGATATGCAGCACTGGCGGGCACTGATATGCAGCACTGACGGACACTGATAGGCACTCATAGGCGGCACTGATTGGCACTCATAGGTAGCACTGGGCACTGATAGGTGGCACTGGTGGGCACTGATAGGTGGTACTGGATGCATGGAGAATAACCCAGGCAGCACAATCGGCTCAAAAATGTATTTTTTGGCCCTTATGGTATAGCTTGTCATGGAAAAGTATTGTAAACCGTAATGTAAACAATGTACAAGTATACAGTATAGCCTAGGTACTGCAAATTTTAAATTAAAATATTACAAAAAACGTAATACTGCACATTTTAATTTGGCGTTAATTGCATACTAAAACAACACTATGATCACTTCCCCTATTCATGGCCTTTAGATACCTATATACTTTTATTTAACTAGTAGTAATATAATTTTTTTTGCTGACTTTAAAACCTGTGTGTTTTGGGGTTGTCATACTCGCGTTCCAGGTTTATTACTTAGCTAAATCATCAAATTACCAAAATATGTAAGTGTGGATTTTTGCCTTAACAGATGGCAGTAATTAAAGGTCAATTCTATTTGAAACATCTAGTAGTAGTTTGATAGAGTTCATTTAAAAACCATCTTTATCCAAGGCTGGTTTATTTTTAGTTTCACGTGGTTGTTAGTAAGTGCAATAACATGCTGCTTTTCATAAATATCTCTAGTGATTTATTCACATTAGAATTGAATTTTCTTTTAACATCTTTCTAAGAGCACAAAAGATAATTTCACAGTCATCTGTTGGATTAATCAATGTATGTACAATAAACAAGTAATTTGGGAGTCCAGCTAAATGAGAAATTGGCCGTGTGGGAGACGCGGTCTGCTGCTGGGAATTATTATTGTGGCTTCCAAGAATAATAGGAAGATGTTAGGTGATTTAATTAACACTATACTAAATAATATATTTTCATATGGATAAACTTTGAGAGGTTACTAAAGCTTTGAAAATGCCAGTACCTAAGTTTCCTATTAAGATTTTCCTGTTGATTGTTAGATTAGGATAAAAACAAATCTATTATATTTGTATTTAGCAAATGTATATGTATTCAGCTTGCATCTTTTGATGCTTTTTACCGAAAAGTTTTGAAAAATTAGTGGCGCATGCATTCCTGATGGTGGATGTGCCCTAGGTATCTTGACACCTCTATGAGACTGGGAGCTATAACACAGCAACATAACACCTCTGATTTGCTCCACAAAGCCTCACCACTTCTCAGTAATGGCGCCAGATAATGCTGAGGACTCTGGGGGTACATAGATGAAGATCTAGGCAAGAACACTGTGCCACATACTGTATGTAGCTGATGCTACTACAATATATTACAGAGCACCCAGTGACTGCATAAGCTATTAGGCTCCTTTCACACCAAGGCATTGGAAAAAAGCCTGTAAAATCCTGTAAAACGCCATGATTTTAGTGTTTGTTTTGCCGCACTTTTGAAGCGCTAGCGGTATAAATAGCGCCCCTCTAATGGCGTTTTCTAAGCGCTTTTCAAGTGTTTGTGTTTCAATCATGTGACCTTTCCACAGCCTCAGTACACATTCCATGTGCTTTTCAAGCACTTAACCATTATTTTTAAGGGACATGGGCATTTTTGAAGCGCTATTTTGAGCGCACAAAACAAGCTGAAAAGATGCTGCTTGCTGGACTTTTAGCAACGCCTAGCAAGCGCAACGCCTTGGTATGAAAGCATTTATTGAGATGCATGGGGAGGGTTTTTGGTGCGCTTTTTATGTGCTAATTTTAGAGCAAAAACACCTGAAAAACGCCTTTGTGGGTTTTCACACAATTTGAAGATTATTTTAAAACACTAATATGGCTTCCCTGCGGCTGATATAGGGGTTTCCCACACAATTTGAAGATGATTTTAGAACACTGATCTTTCCCTTAAAGCAACAGCTGGAGGCTTTCCCTGTACAACTTGGAGATGATTTTAGAATCTAAAATCATCTCCTAGTTCTATAGGGAGAGGTTCCTACTGTTGCTTAAAGGGACAGATTATTGTTTCTTGCACAAAATTAAAAAGTGCATCTACATTGCTGGTTTAAAAAACAAACAAAAAATTCCAAAAATAAAAAAACAGTGTTGGCTACCTCCTCCTCCTCCACCGCCACTTTCACCGCCTCCTCAACCTCCAACTCCACATCCACCTCCAGTTATTTCCCTATCCCCATTTCTTTGTAGGGCAATTGCCCTACTCTTACCCCCATTTTCCTTCCTTTTGCAGACCTCTAGGACTTTCCAGGACTTTGTTACAGCCATTTTTGTGCCTAAAAGTTCGGGTCCCCATTGATTTCAATGGGGTTCGGGGTCCGTGTCAAAGTTCGGGTCCAGTACGGACCCGAACCTGGACTTTGTCCCGAAGTTCGGCCGAACCAGCAGAACCCGAACTTCCAGAGATTCGATCAACTCTACTCAGGAGACATTGCCTGACTCGATGAGTGATGCGGTCATAGTAGTTATACTGAAGCCGGGGAAAGACCTCTCGCAATGCTCATCTTATCATCCTATCTCCCTGCTCAATGTGGACGCCAAAATCTTGGCCAAAGTTCTGACTAACAGGCTTAATACTGTTATAACGGCCCTGGTCCACCCGGACCAAACCGGCTTCATGCCTGGGAGAGGAACTGATATTAATATAAGGAGACTGCACACCCTCATAGATCTGGCGTCTTCCGACAACTCCGGAGTCATGGCCTCTCTTGATGCGGAGAAGGCCTTCGACTGCATTGAGTGGAGTTATTTGTGGGAGGTTCTGGCTAGGTGCGGAATCGGGCCCCCCTTCCTGACCTGGCTAAGACTCCTTTATGCCCACCCTAGAGCATGGGTCCGCATGAATGGGAACCTGTCAGCGGCGTTCTCTCTTGAAAGGGGCACCCATCAGGGGTGCCCACTTTCTCCCGGCCTCTTTGCCCTGGCCTTGGAGCCCCTGGCCATCCTGCTCCACTCCGCGGACTCAGTAGCTGGCATTAGAGTGGGCCCCCTGACTGAAAAACTGTCCTTATATGCCAACGATATCCTGTTGTATCTTGCGGATGCGAACACCTCGCTGCGTTCAGCATTAGAGATTTTCGGAAAATTTGCCACTTATTATGGCATACGTATCAATTGGGACAAGTCAGTTCTGTTCCCCCTTCACCCATCCGTCCCCCAGGTGGATACGTTTACCCCCTAACGATGGGTGAGTGAATTCACCTATTTAGGAATTAGAATCATTGCTAAATTGTCAGACTATGTGGAAAAAAAACGGCATCCAGTGCTCGCACAGTTTACACAGAAATGCACTGCCTGGAGGGCCCTCCCACTTTCCCCAGTTGGTCGGGCTAATTTGGTAAAAATGGTGTATCTACCAAAGTTTTTATATTTCTTCAGAAACACACCTATCCATATCCCGATATTTCTTTTCCGGAAACTCGAGAGCTTGGTGATGTCCTTTATTTGGGCTGGGAAGACGCCAAGGGTGGCCAAAAGTATCCTATATCTGCCACTTTCATCTGGAGGCTTGGCCCTACCCAACTTCCTGATATATTATTGGGCGGCGGTCCTTGTGACTGTTCGCTGGTGGTTCTCCCAGCCCAAATCTAATCCCGCGGTGAACTTAGAGGCCGCAGTCGTGGGCTCCTATGCTGCTCTATCAAATTTGGCATTTAGAGGGAAAAAAGCCCCACATTCACTGACGGGACCGATGAAGGCGATAATCACTGTTTGGAAACGCTCTAAGAAACCATGTCAGAAGGCGAATACTGTTTCACCGCATACACCACTTTGGGGTAACCCTAATCTACCACACTTCACTCAGATCCCTGACCCGGCTGCCTGGGCGTGTAAGGGTATTGTCAATTTGAAACATATTGTAGCGGGTGGCAAGCTGTTGCCCTTTTGAGATCTCAGGAACACATTTGCACTCCCACAAACCTTCCTCTTCAGGTACTGGCAACTCAGACATGCCTACCAGGCCCAGTTCCCAGACCGTATTACTCTGGAATTGGATTCCATTGAGAGGCTACTGATGTCTGGCACAATGGGCAAATCCCTATCTTCTCTCTATTTGTACCTCACAGTTGAATATGACAGTAAACCCAATAGGTCAAGAGATAAGTGGCGGGCGGATATCCCGGGTTTGGGTGACGAGGAATGGGAGGACTGTTTGACGACATTTATCCCAACGATGATCTTGGCCAGGGATAGGTTCATCCAGCTAAAGTTTGTACACAGGGCTTATTATACTCCCAAGAAGCTGGCTGGCATATACCAGTCCCTGAACCCGAAGTGCACATGCTGTCTGGCAGATATTGGAGACTTTCTCCACATGGTCTGGTCATGCCCTCGGCTGAGGACATACTGGATAGATGTGGCTGAGATTCTCTTTGATGTGAGCACAGTTGATTTGCCCCTAGACCCTATGATTATGGTGCTGAGCTACCTTGAGAGTGTTGATGGGGATAGATACGTCAAGCTATGCATTACCTATGCTCTCTTTTATGCTCGGAGAGAGATCCTGCTCAGATGGAAAGCCACCGAGCTCCCCACTAGAAGCTCATGGATACAAGCAGTTAGCAAGGCCCTACCCCTATATAGACTAACCTATGAAAACAGGAATTGCCCCCACAAATTCCATAAAATAGGGGATGGATGGATTGAGAAATGCTCCTAGGGGGTTTGAGTCCATTGAACTTTCCCCAGTGGCCTATTGGAGACGATGGGACGGGACTCTTCGCCCCCCCCCCCCCCCCTCGCCTCCCTCTCTGGCTTGTTAGGATACTGTAAGATACTAATATTTACCTTGTACTCCTTCGCTACCCAGTATTGGAGTTTGTATATTTATACTCACCTGTCTTCACAACTGTTTGATTGTAATAGAGAATGGTTGCCCTCTCTTTTCCACCTTGGCGCTGATCAATCTGTTATGCTCCTGATATCTGTGTATTTATTGCCTCCCCGTCTTGATATGTAATTTGTGTATCTGGATATTTGATTTATTTTAATAAAAACCCTTTTACTGTAAAAAAAAAAGAAAGTATGTATATGTCACTTCACTTTAGTAAATTACCCCAATAATATCCCCTTGTTGTATGTCTTCTTCACACACAGGGGTTGATTTACTAAAAGCAAATAGACTGTGCACTTTGCTAAAGCACCGCAAAAAGGACCGGAATTTTAGCAGCAGTTTTTGCAGCGCTTCAGTGTGAAAGGGATCTTAGATGGGCAGCACAGTGGCTAAGCGGTTAGCACTTTCACCTGTTGGTTTAAATCCCAAATACGGCACTACCTGCACGGGGTTTCCATGTTCTCCCTGTGCCTGCGTGGGTTTCTTCCGGGTACTCCAATTTCCTCCCACACTCCAAAGACATGCTGGTAGGATGATTGGCTCCTATCTAAATTGTCCCTAGTATGTGTATATATGAATGTGAGTTAGGGACCTTAAATTGTAATCTTCTTGAGGACAGAGACTGATTTGAATGTACAATGTATAATGAATGTGTAAAGAGTTGTTTAAACTGATGGTGCTATACAAGTACCTGTAATAAATAAAGAGATGAGCACGTACCCTCAAAAACATAATAGCTCCAAGCAAGTGAAGGGCCGGCCCACAGACATTCAATCCCTTTCTGAACACAGAAATGGGAATTTTCCAGTGTAAAAAGAGGGGATGATTTACCTGTCAATTCATTTGTCATGGGCGTTCTAACATTGTGGATAGTAAGGGGAATGTATTTCATATAAGGCAGTTTGTTATTTGTCTTCGGAGTTTGTGATTTACTGTACGTTGTCCATGTAATTTGCTATATGTCAGCTGCACCAAATGCATGTTTCATAAACGTATTGGTGAACATCGTAGATTGATTCCAGAGGGATGTGACAAGCACAGCATCCCCCATCATTTTCTTCAGGCCCACAATAAGGGCATTGGGTGCCTGAAGGGAATGGTTATTGAGTGCATCTGTGATTGTTCTATGGGTCTCTTACAGCAAATGAAAGGTACTCCCGCCTATGTAGAAAGGAGACCTTTTGAATCTATAAATTAGCTTCCATGTCACCAAATGGCCTTAATCACTTCAGGGAAGGATTTCCCACTTTAGGACCAGAGCCCTTTTGCGATTCGGCACTGCGTTGCTTTAACTGACAATTGCGCGGTCGCGCAACGTCACACCCAAACTCTGTTTTCCCACAAATAGAGCTTTCTTTTGGTGGTATATGATCACCTCTGCATCATTTCTGATCGCCGCTATAAACAAAAAAAGAGCGACAATTTTGCAAAAAAAACTATTTTTCTTACTTCTTACTAAAATGCAAATCCAAAAAAATATATAAAAAAACATTTTTTTCATCAGTTTTGGCCGATTTAGATTCTTCCTCATATTTTTGGTAAAAAAATTGCAATCTGCATTTATTGATTGGTTTGTGCAAAAGTTGCCGCGTTTACGGAAGATAAGAATTCATTTCTGGGATTTAAATTTTTTTTTTATTTTTTAATACTAATGACAGCGATCTGCGATTTTTAGCAGTACTGCGATATTGGGGCAGACATGTCGGACCATTTTGACACTTTTTTGGGACCATTGGTATTTATACAGCGATCAGTGTTATAAAAATGCACTGATTACTGTGTAAATGCTATTGGCAGTGAAGGGGTTAACCTGCAGGGGGCACTCTAAGGGTTAACAGTGTTCCCTGGGAGTGTTCTAACTGTATAGGGGCTGGCCTGGCTGGGGGAAGGGGGTGATCACGGCTTCCATATACAGGAAGGCTGTGATCACTGCCCTTCCCCCTCTATGAGAATGAAGATCCATGTTTACTTACACGGACCTCCATTCTCTCACTACGGGGGGGGGGGGCCATTGCGGGTAGCCGGCGGCGATCGAGTCCCTGCCCCCCCCGAACACAGTGAGCACGCAAGTGCGCCTCCGGCTGCGCGTGCGCGCTCACAATACTAGTTATCGCGGCCGCCGTCCTGTGACGGCGTTTCGCAATAACAAGCCAACTTGCCGCCGTCACGCTGCAGCGGGCGGTCAGCAAGTGGTTAATAAGGACCTTGAAGTACACAATATTATTTGATCCATAGTTGGGCACATTGTTATTACCCCTTCAGTGTAAAAAAATGTTTTCCCTCCACCCCTTTTTGCCCTTTCCTCCTCTTCTTTTTTGTCCCATAACATCTGCTTTCTGGTTTTTATACAATACTGGTATATGCATTATCATTTTGTCATGTTATTATAGCACTTGCTCTAATCAGGCAATTCATGATTATCCTTTCAGTGTAATCCTTGAATTAGGACAATCACAGTTGGCTTCAGATATGGAGTAATAGTATATAATATATTGATCGTGTGTAATGTCTTGGTGATTGTACATATACACATTTGTTTTTTTATTCATTTGTTGTTTTTTGCTTTTTATTTGCACATATGGAATACCCATTTTGATTATTGATATTTGATTGGTTATTGATTAATGATCAATTATGGGCTGATAATTATAAAAATATACTGTATATATACAGTATCTCACAAAAGTGAGTACACCCCTCACATTTTTGTAAATATTTTATTCTATCTTTTCATGTGACAACACTGAAGAAATGCCACTTTGCTACAATGTAAAGTAGTGAGTGTACAGCTTGTATAACAAAATAACTCAACACATGAGCCATTAATGTCCAAACGCTGGCAATGAAAGTTAGTACACCCCTACGTGAAAATGTCCAAATTGGGACCAATTAGCCATTTTCCCTCCCCGGTGTCATGTGACTGGTTAGTGTTATAAGGTCTCTGGTGTGAATGGGGAGCAGGTGTGTTAAATTTGGTGTTATCGCTCTCACTCTCTCATGCTGGTCACTGGAAGTTCAACGTGGCACCTCATGACAAAGAACTCTCTGAGGATCTGAAAGAAAGAATTGTTACTCTACATAAAGATGAATGCTGCCAGCATTGCTGCAGAGGTTGAAGGGGTGGGGGGTCAGCCTGTCAGTGCTCGGACCATACGCCCCCGAAGGAAAACTCTTCTAAAGACGATGCACAAGAAATCCCGCAAACAGTTTGCTGAATACAAGCAGACTAAGGACATGGATTACTGAAACCATGTCCTGTGTTCTGATGAGACCAAGATAAACTTATTTGGTCCACAAGCTCTGTGATCTCGTCATGGAGGAGTAGAAGAGGACACGAGTGGCAACCTGTAAAGCTCTGGTGAACTCCATGCCCACAAGGGTTAAGGCAGTGCTGGAAAATAATGGTGGCCACACAAAATATTGACACTTTGGGCCCAATTTGGACGATTTCACTTAGGGGTGTACTCACTGTTGTTGCCAGTGGTTTGGACACTAATGGCTGTGTGTTGAGTTATTTTGAGGGGACAGCAAATTTACACTGTTATACAAGCTGTACACTCACTACTTTACATTGTAGCAAAGTGTCATTCTTCAGTGTTGTCACGAGCACAGGAGAAGATGAGGAGGTACTGCTCTAGTGTCTCGAACACCTGGTTTATTC
>BLSH010546119.1:2476262-2488512 GCA_018402905.1 Glandirana rugosa
CAAGCAGACTAAGGACATGGATTACTGAAACCATGTCCTGTGTTCTGATGAGACCAAGATAAACTTATTTGGTCCACAAGCTCTGTGATCTCGTCATGGAGGAGTAGAAGAGGACACGAGTGGCAACCTGTAAAGCTCTGGTGAACTCCATGCCCACAAGGGTTAAGGCAGTGCTGGAAAATAATGGTGGCCACACAAAATATTGACACTTTGGGCCCAATTTGGACGATTTCACTTAGGGGTGTACTCACTGTTGTTGCCAGTGGTTTGGACACTAATGGCTGTGTGTTGAGTTATTTTGAGGGGACAGCAAATTTACACTGTTATACAAGCTGTACACTCACTACTTTACATTGTAGCAAAGTGTCATTCTTCAGTGTTGTCACATGAAAAGATAGAATAAAATATTTACAAAAATGTGTGAGGGGTGTACTCACTTTTGTGAGATATTTTATATATATATATATATATATATATATATATATATATATATATACATATATTTTGTATATACTTTTTACTTTATTTCTATTTTATTATCAATTTATTTTTTTGGTGTCATCATGTTTATTATAATTTTCCCTTACTCCCGCTTTTTATTATGACAGTTTTTATGATTGCTGCAATGCTTTTATTTTCTACATTCCATATTTATTTTTTATTAAATTTTTATGGATATTACTCTCTATGAGTATTTAAGCTATTGTTCATTATTTTATAATTATTTTATATTCATTGTACTTATTGTTTTATTGTTTAAGTGAGGGCAATGACTCTTTTTCCTTCCTGCTTCTCCTCCTACCTATATGAGCACTTCTTTGTTGTCACCTGTACTTTATTATCTCCTCCTCGCCTCTTCCTCTTTCCGTAGCCCCCCTGCCCATCCAAAGATTTCAGGCTCTTTCTATTCTATATCTCCACCTCTTCACTTGGTCATTTGAAAAATTAACATGGCTTTCAATACCATCTGTATGCTGGCAACAGCCATATCTATCTCTATTCTACTCAGCTCACTCATCAGTCTCCTTGCACATAACGAATCTACTAAATGACGTATCTGTATGGATGTTAAAACCTTTCCTAAAACTCAATATTTTCAAAACTGAGCTCATAATATCCTCTCCCCTTGCCCCCTTCTTTGTCTTTTCCATCAAGATCATTTGCACAACTATCATTCTCTCCTCTTATTCCAGGGTGCTAGGTGTTCTCTTCCAATCTCTCCTTTCATCTCCACATTGAATCCCTTGAATGCCTTGACTACTGCAACCTTGGCTTACCTCTGCACAGCTATTCCTATTTCAGTCTATCGCGAATCCTGCTGTCAGACTCACCTACCTTACTAACCTCTCGCCAAATCCCTCCATTGGCTTCCGATTGCTCAATGAATACAATTTACAGAATAACAACTTACAAACACCTGTTTATTTGTAAAACACAAAATATAAGATTAAATAAACAAAGATTAACTAAAGTTGACCCTGAAACTACTATACTTTCCCTTTAAATTAAGGTATTTTTGCAGATCCGACTTCCTATCCTTAGTGCAATTGTGTATTACATCATGCTTTCCTTGCAATCTTGTCCTGCAAATTTCCAAAATTGTAAAGCAATGAAAATGTGTTGGTGCTCAAATAACAAAGGGTAAACGATATGTAGTACCAACAATGATAATAATAATAATAATAATAATAATAATTTAAAGTTGTTTTTTTAACCACTTGACTACTGGGCACTTAAACCTCCTTAACAACCAGACCAATTTTCAGCTTTCAGCACTCTCACATTTTGAATGACAATAACTCAGTCATGCTACACCGTACCCATATGAAATTTGTGTCCTTTTTTTCACATAAATAGAGCTTTCTTTTGGTGGTATTTAATCACTGCTGGGTTTTTTATTTTTTGCGCTATAATTAAAAAAAGACCGAACATTTTGTAAAAAAAATGAATTTTTCTTCGTTTCTGTTATAAAATTTTGCAAATTAGAAGTTTTTGTTCATAAATGTTGGCCAACATTTATACTGCTACCTATCTTTGGTAAAAAAACAAAAAAACAAACAATTTAGTGTTTATTATTTGGTCTTTGTGAAGGTTATAGAATCTTCAAGCTATGGTGCCAATCACTGAATATTGATCACACCTGATGTACCGATGGCCTATCTCATTTCTTGAGACCTTAACAACCCAGAAAAGTACAAATACCCCCAAATGACCCCTTTTTGGAAAGTAGACATTCCAAGGTATTTAGTAAGAGGCATGGTGAATTTTTTTAAGTTGTCATTTTTTTCCCACAATTCTTTGCAATATAAAGATTTTTTTTTATTTTTTTTTCACAAAATTGTCATATGTTAACAGGTTATTTCTCACACCCAGCATATGCATACCACAAATTACACCCCAAAACACATTGTACTACTCCTGAGTATGGCGATACCACGTGTGTGAGACTTTTACACAGCCTGGCCACATACAGAGGCCCAACAAGCAGGGAGAACCATCAGGCATTCTAGGAGCATGAATTACACATATAATTTCTTGACTACCCCTTGCACTTTTGAAGGTCCTGGAGCACCAGGACAATGGAAACGCCCAAAAAAATGACCCCATTTTGGAAAGCAAACACCCCAACGTATATTCTAGGAGGCATAATGAGTCTTTTGAACGGTTCATTTTTTCCACAAGTTTTTGGAAAATGTGGAAAGAAAATGAAAACACATTTTTTTACACAAAGTTGTCATTTATACAATATTTCTAACACACAGCATGTACCTAGCAAAAATTACACCCCAAAATATATTCTGCCACTCCTCCCAAGTATGGCGATACCACATGTGTGACACTTTTACACAGCCTGGCCACATACAGAGGCCCAACATGTAGGGAGCACCGTCAGGTGTTCTGGGGCATACATTTCAAATCTAATTTGACTATCTTTTACACTAATGTGAGGCACTGTGGTGGCATGGATAGGCAGTGTAGTGGCATGGATGAGCAGTGTAGTGGCACGGATGGGCAGTGTAGTGGCATGGATGGGCAGTGTAGTGGCACAGATGGGCAGTGTAGTGGCATGGCTGGGCAGTGTAGTGGCATGGATGGGCACTGTAGTGGCATGGATGGGCATTGCAGTGGCACGGATGAGCACTGTAGTGGCACGGATGGGCACTGTAGTGGCATAGATGTGTCACGGATGAGAACTGATGTGGTATGGATGAGCATGAATGAGGCACAAATGAGCCATGAATGGGGATGGATGAGCCGTGGATGGGGATAGATGAGCATGGATGGGGATGACTGAGCATGGATGGGGATGGATGAGCATGGATGGGGATAGATGAGCACAGATGGGAATGGACGAGCACGGACGGGGATGACTGAGCACAGATGGGGATGGATGAGCACGGATGGGGATGGATGAGCATGGATGGGGATGGATGAGCACAGAAGAGGATGACTGAGCACGGATGGGGTTAGCTGAGCTGGATGGGTGAGGATGGCTGGATGAGTATAGATGGATGGATGGATGAGCATGGATGGGGTGAGGATGGCTGGATGGGGTGAGGATGGCTGGGTGGGTGTGGATGGATGGTGGGGGGTGCAGCCTGTCCCTCACTGTCACTTAGCAGCGCTGTGGGCATTACACATCACCCACAGCGCTGCACTAGTCCGCTCTCCCCCCTCTCTCCTCTCACACTGCACCGATCGATGCTGAGAGTAGAGAGAAAAGGCAGCGGAAGCGCCAGCTTGTTTACATGTGATCGCTCTGGATGTTCCGTTGTGCACACCCTAGGGGGAAGCACGATTCTGGGAGGACGTCACTGTACGTCCTCCCAGAATTAAGCAACCACCCTGTAGCCGTCATTCGGCTATGGGCCGGTTGTTAAGTGGTTAATTTTTGTTTTTTAATACTATCTTCAAAATAATTTTTATGCTTCCTTGTCTTTAACAGCGAACTTGCCCTTCACCAATCTCATCAGGGCTCTCTTGACTTCTTTATTACGTATGGTGTAAATCAGAGGGTTTAACATGGGTGTTACTGCCGTGTATATCAGAGTGCAGCTTTGTTCCAGGAGCTCTGAGTACTGAGATTTTGGAATCAGTACTACGGATGCTGAGTTTGCATAGTAGAGGATGATTACAGTGAGGTGGGGTGAGCAGGTGGAGAAGACTTTCCTCCTTGCAACTCTTGAATTCATTTTGAAGATGATGGCAGTTATTTTCACATAAGACGTCACAATGCACAAAAATAGACAAAGGCCAAACAACAAAATCTCCAAGTACAACAACATGAAGAACATTTCAGTCCCAGTACATGAAATCTTGATCAGAGCTTTGACATCACAGAAAAGTTGATGAATTACTTTTGAATGGCAAAATGACATAGTTGACGCTGCCTTTGTTATTAATAAAGAATTTGTACAAGCGGAGACCCAGGTGGCAGCAATGAACATCAAACAATTTTTTCTCCCCAAGATTTGGTGGTAGTGTAATGGCTTACAGATAGCAACATATCGGTCATATGCCATAATGAATAAAAGAATGTCTTCACTGGTGCCAAATAATGCGTAAAAGCAGAACTGAGTAAAGCATTGAGTAAATGATATTGTATTATTGTCAGTAAGTAACATGTACAGCAGTTTAGGAACAGTGACCGTTGTAAAACCAATATCTGCAATAGATAAATTACAAAGAAACAGATACATGGGGGTGTGTAAATGGTCATCAATATATATCACTGTGATGATAATTATATTTATGAACAGGCATGTGAAATATATTGTAAGTAAAAAACCAAAAACGCATAGTTTATCTTCCGTTTTAAAGAAAAATGGCACAATCTGAAACTCTTTAGATGCTGTAGAATTCTCCATGAAAAATTTGCACGAAAAAGTAAAGTATGATTACGATCAAAAATGCCCTGGTTTAGTTGGTAGAGGACTGCAGGTTCAGATGATTCCGTGTTCTCTTTTTCAAGCTGACATGCTGTGGCACATTTTAATTATACATACATATAAAATTATTATGATAAAGCTTATTATTTTTGTCATTCTCTTTTCATGCTGACATGTTGTGGAAATTTTTATCTATATGTACAAATAAATTAGTTATGACAAAGTAAAAAAATGTTAGCACTGTAAATGAACATTGTACCGATAATAATTTGTTGAGGAATTGTTATGGCACAATCTGAAAGACCTAAATGTTATATACACTGGTAGAGAAAGAGTGTGACCCATCACTCCACTTTGATATATAATGGCTGGCCTCCATCGATGGTGTTGGTAGAGTACAAGGAGAGGAGAAATTGGGACTTTAAATGAGGCCAGACATTAAGTAACACAAAGTATAGTGCTGCTGATTAGCAAAACGCATGTCCATAATTTATTGATAGAAATAATTAAGTGTACATTACTCTTATATTAAAACCATGATATGTTAAACACATAATCCAATCATGTACAGAGATAGTTAATATGCACATATTTTCATTGAAAAATATCTAAATGAAAAGACAAGAGAAAGACATATTAAGCAGTACAGACTGATTTGGATGCCTTGAAATGTATATCAAACACAAGCTGTGCCTTTAAATTGCATAATGTGATCAAATTAATCTGAGCATCCTTTTATATAAACTCGACGCATTTCATGGCGTACAGCCACTCGTCAGGAGTATGATGCAAACAGAGTGTTCTAAAATAGATAAACATATGAGTAAATGGTAACTCTATAAGCAAGATATGCTAATCTGGAAAAAACATTGTAGTTGTAACTTACAAAGCAACCCATTGGTGGTGTATCCCGTATCCAGGGGAGAGCGGGGGCCAGAGACAGATGCCTGACACGGGGCTGAGGTGGGAAACACCGTCCCAAACGGATGGAGCAGTCCGGGAGAGCCAGACACCACTGGATCATCTAGTGTACTATGTGGACTCATGAAGACAAGATGTGGCTGCAAAAAAGGAGTAAAAAAAACATGACCTATGGGAATGTGTGCAGGGTGTGGACAGGACATGTTAATGTGTTGAGTGGAAAAAAAAGAAAAAAAAAAAAGAGAAAAAAAGGGAAAAAAAACCATTGGAGTCTGTGGGTGTATGGGGAATGAATGAGCTCAGCCCATCAGTGAACTTCAAGCATGGTGATAGTGAGGCAGTGAAGGGATATTGTGAAAAAATGGAAGCCAAACCAAAAACAAAACCAAAAAACAGAAACTCGAAACAGAGTGTAAGATGAGTGTAGGGGTAGAAGATTGCAAAGGCTGGAATTAATTACCTGATGTGTGTGTAGAGCCCTGAGTCATTGCTGAGTGAAGTGACCATCTGGTGTGGGAAATCCATGTGCATAGGAGTGCTGGCCATCCCAGACTGCCCTTTTATATCCAGTGGGGGGTGGAGACCCAGCAGCGCCATGTGAACCCACCCTTGTGGGCGGGAGGAAGCGTGGGAAATGGACTCCAACTGTGGCAACCATGGCCTGTCAGTGGAGCCACTTCCACACCACCCCAGGTGTAAATAGGGGGAGCAGCTCCGCTCGAGGTCACAAAAACGCTAAGAGTGGAGGTGTGCAGCATGGCGCCGATGCACGGGGTTATATACACTGCTTTTCCTTTGGCAAGAAGCAATGAAATATGATTATTACCAATGATTCCACCATTTATTTGATGAACAAAATGCAAATTCAGGTGAATAAATGTGCAGTTTTCATGCTGTAAATAAAATCATTATGACAAGATAACTTTTTTGACACTGTAAATCAAAACTTTATTGGTAAAAGTATTTGAAGAATTATTACGAAATCAGATTATTCATTTTTCCTAGTTTTCTTAATTTAAAAAATAGTATTTTGAAAGTCAATGTAGCTTTATCAAAGAATGATATATAGACATGTGAAGGAGTCTGATTGTCTCGGATTTATACTGAATGATCCAGCATATATCGTTTCTACCTGATCATTTCATTGAACATTCATTGAACATATACTGGACTCAATTCTATTATTGATGGTTTTACCAGACCATAACATTGTGAAGTGATACACACTAATTGGACTCAATCGTTATATCTAATACAACACACATTTTTGCATTTTTTGCACCACCTGTTTTTTGCACTAATTTGCACTTTCTCACCACTGTGCATAGTAAGATCATTTTATATGGGACTGTACATATTCAGCATCTAAGACACTTTGTACTATAGGCACTTTATTATATGTATTTTGTCTAATTTTATGCACTTTTTATGCACTGCTTATTTGCCTATACCTATGTGGCAGCGCGGTTTAAAGTGGGTTCTTATGTTTATTAACACTTTACAGTGTGTGATACGAGCAGCTCCACATACATTTACCTGTTTTTCATTGCGCGGGTAAAAGATAACCCCATCTTGGTTTTTTACTTGCAGAGCAAAACAATTTGTTTAGTTTTGTTTTGTTTTGATTCATTATTTACATAAATTTGTTTAGCTAGGATTAGTTTAATTTGTTGAAATCGTTTTTGGAATTCTTTTCGTTTATTCATTTTTGAATCAATTTTGAATAGTTTTCGAATTCAAAAAGTGTTCAAATTCAAATCGTTTTCAAATTAAAATCGTTTTCAAATTCGAATCATTTTCAAATTAGAATCGTTTTCGAAATTGAATAGTTTTCACATTTGAATAGTTCTCCAATTTCCAAGGAGAATGGGGTGGAGTGAAAAATGGAGAAATAGAATGGAAAAAGATAGAATACAATAGAGGGGGGATATAACAGAAAATGAAAGAATATAATGTGGTGGAGTGGAACAGAGCTGTTTTACTCTGTTATATTCTATTTTTTTGTTTTCTATTCTATTTTGTTCTCTTTGGAAATTGAAAAACTATTCAAATTCAAGGACTTTTCAAATCTGAAAACTATTAAAATTTGAAAAGTATTCAAAAACAAATCAAAAATGATTTGAATTTGTGTAAATTCGGTACTATTGAAATTCGGAAATTCAGATACATTGGAATTTCCAAAAAATTTTAATTTGTCCAAATTTCAAATCAGAACAAACCTAACTGCATATCTAATGATATACAGTCTCTTGTCCAATAGCTACTGTAATATACAAATATATATATAACTGTAATGCACTGCAATGTGATGAGTATTGTGGTGCACTGGCAAAAATGGTACATGCTCCGTTTTTGTAGTGTTTTGGTTCATTGGCAGCCCATTCATTTTGAATCTGGACCCTCAGTGTAACATCCAGGCAGAATGTGGAGAGCTGAATAGGCGTGTATATAAATCTTTTATATTACAGTGGTTCTAAACCCAAACAGTTTTTTACCTTAATGCATTCTCTGCATTAAGGAGGAAAAAAAAGAAAAAACCTACCTGCCCACCCCATCCCTAAACACTTACCTTAGTCCTCTCACTGAGCTAGTGCTGTCCTGGCTCTGCTCTCCTCTCTTCATGTCTGACACAGGCAGCAGTGGAAGCCATAGGCTTCTGCTGCTGTCAGTCAAACTCCTGTGAGGAGGGAGTGCATGTGTGTCTATGGATGCACACAGCATGGCTTGGGAATGCTCAGCATGGGTGCACCAGAAGGACCAGACAGCAACAGGCAGGGCTGGGACAAGGGGTGGGCAGGAGGGGCAGCTGCCCTGGGTGCAGTGAAACAAAAGGGGAAAAAATGGACACAGGGTGGTACACCCATGCTACAGCATATATTAATAGTGGAGGAGAGGGGGTGCAATTCTGCATCCTTGCCCTGGGCACTGGATGACCCTGTCCTGGTACTAACAGCAGGGGACCGCCAGAGAGGGACCACATTGTGCAATATCATTGCACAGAGCAAGTTATGACCCTCTCATATCACTTTACCCTCCCTCCTAGATTGTAAGCTCTAACGACCCTTCTGTATTGAATTGAATTGTATTGTAATTGTATTGTCTGCCCTAATGTTGTAAAGTGCTGCGCAAACTGTCGGCACTATATAAATCCTGTATTATAATAATAATAATAAAAAGTAAGTATAACATTTTTTTTTTAATAATAAAAAAATGAGCCTTTAGAATCTCTTTAAGGTTGAGCATTTATAGTACATTTAGTATTTACATACACTAATAGGCCTGTCTATGACTGTCCCTCTTTAAGGTTTGTAACACAACAAAGGAGGTTTTGTTAGGAGTTATGGGATGTTAAAAAAAACTTTGATGGAAAGGCAAAAATTTAAGAACAGAGGTATGCAAGAGGTGTCACAAAAGCGGCAGTATGTTTATATATTGTTTTACAAGCGTAAATCCAGGCCATTTTGAAAGCAATATTACTTAAAATGTTCTGTGCCTATGTTACTTTCATTACCTAAGAGGTTCATTTAAAAGAAAGTTTTCGGTAACTGATGGTCACTTTAATATTACTGTTACTATTTAATAACTCCAACTGGATGTGACATCATTTGAACTGTTGGCTATTTTCAGATCTGCTTTTTAAGTGAAGATATTTGGCTGTACAGTAACTGAGGATATTTTCTATTTTGGATTAAGATAGGTGTATGTATGTATGTGCATCCTCAACTCCATTCAGGACTATTCTGTCTTTAAGGTCTCAAACACACGGGGGTTTTTTGAAGCCACATTTTTTGGCGTTTTCTGCAGCTCTCCATGTTATTCAATGGCCCCATAAAAACGCCAACGTTTTTGAGCTGTAGAGGGCGTCGCCATTAGTGAGCTGTAAATAGAATGCGTTCTGAGGCTGTAGCGTTTTGGCATTTTTGACGGTAAGCCGGCAAAACACTCACTAACACTGTACCGATGTTAACCGGCGTTTTTGACGCCAGCATTTTCAGTTTAAAAAATAGCAGAGGACTGTTTTTTTAATAAAAAAAAACCCCTATTGATGCCGACACTCACTAACGCTCATTAACGCCGATGCAAAACATAGAAAAAGGCCCGACGTTTTTATTATTTTTTTGCATACGCCCGTGTGTATGAGGCCTTAAAGTGGTAGTAAACCCTCCTATCGTTTTCAGCCAAGGAAGCTGCTATCTTGGCCTCTGTTTAATCTACAACTGCCATGATACTACACATGTGATCAGCTATGACACCAACCATTGGATGGTTTGACAGTTTGGTTTAGAGCACAACCAATGGGAGTGTTACATTTCCGGCACGTGCTGGAAATGTAGCTGGTTTTTAAACTGTTAAATGGATGGGTTTACTACCACTTTAAGATTACCCTGGCTGTGCAACTGTTGATAATTAAATAATGCAACCTGAGAAGATTAATTCTATAACACAGTAATGTAAAATTTGTGCCATGTACAGTCTTTTGTGGTCGCTGTGTCTTGGTGTAGGGAGCACATACACCTGCTATAATCCAAAATAGCATTCTCAGCTAATGTCCAGCCAATTGTCTACACCTAAAAAAACAGCTATGAAAAAGGGCCTATTGGTGACATTTTAAATATAACAGGACCTCTTTCAGAGTTTGAACTTGCATCTACGTAGATTTTTATTATCCACATTAACTATCTTCACTTAAAATAATTTAGGTGTGTATATGTATATCTATGCTGTCCCAAAGACTAATCACACCATAAATGCACCCAAAGAATGAACCAACCTTTAACACATTTGGCTTTCAAGACAATACATTTCTAAAATGAACCATCCAAAATCATTATATACAAACCAACCAAGGTCCCTCTTGCACAGCATGATGTTTGAATTCTTGTCCAATATTTTACCTAATAATAACACTTACAATAGGAAGGACATGCAGCGTGGCAAGCTGAAAGGCTTCTTATGTATTCAATTTTTTTGGAATATTTATAATGTGCTGAAACTGGTTACAAAATTAGCACTCTAAAAAAATGCACCCTTAGGGACAGATTTACAGTTAAAACTACATGACTAATTCATTGTTTCCTGTGGGTCTGATTACAAGATTAAAAGTTTGCAGTACTGAATTATTATTTTCTTAAACTTCATGTTATCTCCATAAGATCAGAAAGTATCAGGCCATGTTGCCCTTTTACATTTACTGACTGTAAGGATACAGAGTCTAATGTCTAATTCTATTGCCACACCTTTGGCTATAAAGCGGTAGTAAACCCGCCAAAAAAAAAAATACCCTGCAGGACAATAGCATAATGTGCTAGTATGCATTGCATACTAGCACACTATAAAATACTTACCATAGAATGAGGCCCCCCTGCAGCCAATCCTGGTCACTGCTGAGGGAGCCTTCCAGGTTCTCTGTCTCCGGTGCTGTGAGTGGCCGGAGTTGCGATGAGTCACTCCGGCGCATGCACGCGCGAGTTCTCCGTTACGGCAAGGAGCTCTGAATTTCCGGGACGTTACGATCTTCATGCTTAAAATGAAGAAAAGAGCCGGCACTCCACATCTGCTGTTACGTGAAACTTATTGATAGTAGATCATGTACAAAAATGCACAAACGCGTTTCACGTGTGGCCTTGTTCACTGCACCAGAGCGCATGTGCCGCTGACTTCATGCAGGGCGAATATTTCCTAAACCATGCAGGTTTAGGAGATATTCATTTTATCTACAGCTAAACCTATAATAAGGCTTACCTGTAGGTAAAAATTAACATTCGGGGGATACAACCACTTTAAATACTTTAGTCTATGTAGATAGATCTCTATAAGCTTTGAACATCCCCCGAATGTTAATTTTTACCTACAGGTAAGCCTTATTATAGGTTTAGCTGTAGATAAAATGAATATCTCCTAAACCTGCATGGTTTAGGAAATATTCGCCCTGCATGAAGTCAGCGGCACATGCGCTCTGGTGCAGTGAACAAGGCCACACGTGAAACGCGTTTGTGCATTTTTGTCTTAGCAGGAGGCAGCATTTCAGCAACATGGTGGAACAGTATGCCTACATGTACTGACTGATGAGTCTGCCCCATTCAACTTCTGGGTCTCCAAATTGGGCACATGGCCTGAGCTTGCCCTTTATGCCTTGGAGGTGCTGGCCTGCCCTGCAGCCAGTGTATTGTCTGAACGTGCTTTTAGCACGGCAGGGGGTGTTATCACAGACAAGCGCAGCCGCCTGTCCACAGCCAACGTGGACAAGTTAACGTTTATTAAAATGAACCAGGCATGGATCCCACAAGACTTGTCTGTACCTCCGGTCGTGGAGGTTCCGTATTTCCCGTTCGAGTCCGGTACACGGGTTAAACCTCTGGGTCTTCAACTTACCCCGTCTGAGTAGTCAGTCATGTACATCCGTATGACAAGGTGGTACAACGACTTTACGACGGAGGACG
>BLSH010546119.1:2516758-2528586 GCA_018402905.1 Glandirana rugosa
CAGGCACCGTGCCTGGGCCTGGGCCTGTAAAGTTTTTAGCAAGCCCAAGCCAGGCCCCAAGACGATAAAATGAGGTGCACAACTCTTCGACGTCCCGTCGGTTAGTTGTTCACAAAGTGACCAAACGGGAATCTTCGGTAGTGTCGGTACGGATGATTACCGTACCGACACTAACCGGTCACGTAGTACACTGGGTCGGAGAAATATTCGACCTCAGTGTCACGACGTCAGTGTACGAGGAACCCAATCACATCCCTTTCCATCGACTGACGCACTCCCTGTCTTAACTCTGTAAAATTCTGGACTAGGACGTAGGACTCTATGACCGAACCCGAACGATTTTTGAAATGTCCGGGTCCGGGTCCGTGCCACGGACACCCAAAAGTTCGGTACGGACCCGAACGTTACAGTCCGGGTTCGCTCAACACTAAAAACGAGTAAAAATTTTAATCAGTGCTCACAAAAAATGCATAACCAGGGCTGGTGCAAGGATTTTTGGCACCCTAGGCAAAACCTCATTTTGCCGCCCCCCTTGACTTCACCCCTGACTCCACCCCTTCTGCCCTGCCCAGCCTGATCAGCGCCCATCAAATACAGCTTCTCCTGTGCCCATCAAATACAGCTTCTCCTGTGCCCATCAAATACAGCTTCACCTGTGCCCATCAAATACAGCCTCATGGGGGTGGGGGCGGAGGGGGGTATTTGGCAGATCAGTCACTATTTCTATATACATTTGCAAATGGCATGTGATAATACAATCTCATTATCTCAGTCAGACAGTGTCAGTTTTTACATGAATCAATGCAGAGCAGCCAGTGACAGTTCAACAGTGGCCAGGCGCCCCTAGGTGGCAGTGCGCCCTAGGCAGCCGCCTACTTCGCCTACTGGTAGAGCCGGCCCTGTGCATAACGGTCACAAATCATCCCAAAAGCAAAAACATAAGACATAAATCCACTCCTATTGTAATAATGTTGTAACAGTTATAAAAGTGTCCAGTAGTGCTTCACAGGAATAGGTGTAATAAAGTCACTCACTTGCTGCACATTTCTCGACTAAGTAGTTTTCAGTTTTGCAGCTGAGTACACAGTGGTACTAGTAATCTTCCTTTCACAGCCAGGTGGAATTCATTCAAGTTGTTGCAGGGTAGAAGTCCCTGGAGCATTTCTAAAATAGTTGACTCCAAAACCATCAATGTTTCCCTCCTCTGTGCAATTGTCTATTACATTATGCTATGCTTACATGCCTGGTTTGTAAAATGTACTGGTGCTCTAATAATAAAGGGTAAAAGATCTAAAGTAATGCTATGAATAATAATACATTTTTTCCTTTTTTTCCAGTTTTTCATTTTTATTTTTTTAATACTATGTTTTAAATATTTTTAAGACTTCAGAGTTAACTTGACCTTCACCAATCTCATCAGGGCCATTTTAACTTCATTATTACGTATGGTGTAAATCAGAGGGTTTAACATGGGTGTTACTGCTGTGTATAGCGCAGTGCAGATTTGCTCCAGGAGCTCTGAGTACTGAGATTGTGGAACCAGTACTACGGATGCTTCATTTACATAGAAGAGAAGGATTACTGTGAGGTGGGATGAGCAGGTGGAGAAGACTTTCCTCCTTCCATCTCTTGAATTAATGTTAAAGATGATGACTATTATTTTTACATAAGACATCACTATGCACAAAAATGGAACAAAGCCAAGAAACAAAAACTCCAAGTATATCAGCATGAAGAACATTTCAGTTCCGGCACATGAAATCTTGAGCAGAGCTTTGACATCACAGAAAAGTTGGCGAATTACTTTTGAACGGCAAAACAACATAGCTGACACTGCCTTTGTTAGTAATACAGAATTCATACAAGCGGAGACCCAGGTGGCAGCAATGAACATCAAACAATTTTTTCTCCCTAAAGTTTGGTGATAGTGTAATGGCTTACAGATCGCAACATATCGGTCATATGCCATAAGGCAGTGGTTCTCAACTCCGGTCCTCGGGACCCACCAACAGGCCAGATTTTAAGTATTACCTTGGGGAGATGCAGACTAGAACACTGCAATCACTGAGCAGCAAATGATATCACCTGTGATGTATTTCAGTTATCCTGCAAACCTGGCCTGTTGGGGGGTCCCGAGGACCGGAGTTGAGAACCACTGCCATAAGGAATAAAAGAATATCTTCACTGGTGCCAAATAATGCGTAAAAGCAGAACTGAGTAAAGCACTGAGTAAATTATATTGTATTATTGTCAGTAAGTAATATATGTAGTAGTTTGGGAACAGTGACTGTTGTAAAACCAATATCTACAATGGATAAGTTACAGAGAAACAGATACATGGGGGAGTGTAAATGGTCATCAATATATATCACTGTGATGATAATTATATTTATTAACAGGCATGTGAAATATATTATTAGTAAAAGAACAAAAATGTATAATTTATCCTCTGTTTTAAAGAAAAATGGTACAATCTGAAACACTTTAGATGCCGTATAGTTGTCCATCCAAACTGCTCTTCTTTTGTAAGAAAAAGTAAAATATGATTATGATCGAAAATGCCCCGGTTTATTTGGTAGAGGGCTGCAGGTTCAGATGATTCCGTGTTCTGTTTTCATGCTGAGATGCTCTGGCACATTTTAATTAAACATACATATAAAATTATTATGGCAAAGTTGATTATTTTTAGGTTTTTTTAATAAACGCCTCCCTGGTAACAAAGAGTTGAAGAATTATTATTATTATTATTATTATGGCACAACCTGAAACACTTTAAATATTGTACAACTCTTCATCAAAACTGCTCTTCCTTCGTATAAGTAATTAAATATGATCATGATCAACGTTGACACCATTTTTCTTTTTTTTTTTTTACAAAACACTGCATTCAGATAAATAAATGTTGTTCTGGAACATTTTATTTATATGCACATATAAAAAAAAAAATTAACTTTTTTGTCACTGTAAATAAACACCTTATGGTAAAAATAGTTGTACAATTATTATTACAGTTTATCAAGTATCAGGTTATGAATTTTTCCTAATTTTTGTTATATGAAAATTGTAGCTATACTGTAAAATAGTATTATGCTGTAAGTTGCAAATATACACTATATTACCAAAAGTATTGGGACGCCTGCCTTTGCAGGCACATGAACTTTAATGGCATCCCAGTCTTAAGCCTCGTACACACGGGACGACGATCGTGTTCAACACGTCGTACTCACGACCGTTGCATGCAGAATCGATCGTCTGTGGCGGCGCTTTCAACAGTTGAACGTACGACGGTCGTTCGTGGGAGTTGTATGTGCAGACTAGAAAACTTGGTCGTGTCAACAAGCTCGCATACGACCGTTGAGTCGTGTGTAGAGCAGCTGTGTTCAACAAAGTTGTATTGTGCTAAACACGCATGCGCCAAGTCCACTTTCAACTAACATGAAATTAGAAAGGAGCCCAAAAGGTGACGCTACTTCCTCATTATACGCTCGTTCGCGTCATCACGTTCGGCCGGCCGCAAGTTGTATGTACGACCGTCGTGTGCATGTCAGTGGGCTACATACGACCGTCAACGTACGATTCAACACGGTCGTGCGCATGATCGTCGTCCCGTGTGTACGAGCCATAAGTCCGTAGGGTTCAATATTGAGTTGGCCCACCCTTCGCAGCTATAACAGCTTCAACTCTTCTGGGAAGGCTGTCCACAAGGTTTAGGAGTGTCTAGGGGAATGTTTGACCATTCTTCCAGAAGTGCATTTGTGAGGTCAGACACTGATGTGGACGAGAATGCCTGGCTCGCAGTCTCCGCTAATTTTTTAAATATTAATGTTTTTTTCTACACACACTTTTTTCTATCTCTGCAAGGACAAAGAAAGGTACAATGTATCTTTTTCATCCATTCACAGAGACAGAAGACGTGGGGGCGGGCTTTACAGTGACAGGCAATTAGCTATCAGGTGACCTGGAATCAGACGTCCTGGGTCCCGATTGTCTCAGTGAGACCCAGGTCACTGTGCTGGGAGCGCACCGTGTGGTGAGATGGGGGAAAAATACATTTAATGAGTGTTAAAACAAGCCCTCATTCATCTCTGTAATTTAAGAGCATTGGGAAAAAAAAATGTAATTTCAAGTTCATAAGTTTCTCAGCACAGTTACTGAAATCTTAACTTTTTATATGGAGGGCAGATCTTGCCAGGCCTCTAAACAGGTGTTTGTAAACTGTTAGAAAATGAAACTTAGTCTAAACCAGTGGTTCTCAACTCCGGTCCTCGGGCCCCCCCAACAGGCCAGATTTTAAGTATTACCTTGGGGAGATGCAGACTAGAACACTGCAATCACTGAGCAGTAAAATTCTATCACCTGTGATGTATTTCAGTTATCCTGCAAACCTGGCCTGTTGGGGGGGCCCGAGGACCGGAGTTGAGAACCACTGGTCTAAACGAATTATAACCTGCTTGAGGATGCTTGCATAAATGTAAAGTCACAGCACCATGAAAAGTAAATCCATATGAACATATATTAAAAAAAACAGGGATCAATTGAGATGGAATGCAAGTTTAGGTGCCAGGTCTGACCTGAATAAGGACCACACCTAAAAGGCATTGTCATGATGACAGTGTAACACTACACACGTGACTCCAGCCCGCAATTAAGCTTGCATTCCATATCGATTGACCCCCAGCCCGTGGTTTGTCTCCAGCGGATGATGTCCCATTCGGCCTGTGGCTAGTTTGATAGCAAATATTCCTACAGCATACTGGTTCCCTGGTATCGGGCCCCACCGGCATCATACACAGGCATCCCCATGTTTGGGCACTGTTCTCCATCTTAGAAAGGGCTTGTTACACTCCATCTCAGAACCAGCTTGTCATCACTCCAGCCCTGGACTAAGTAAGCTTTGCTTCTTTACTGAATGTCTCCATATCAGTGGTGGCCTGTCCATTAGGGGCGCATGGGCACCGCCCCTCCTATGCATGCATCCGACCCCCTAATCTACATACAGATGCATGGATTCCAATGGGGAGGTGTTTTTTTAAGCAGGCGATTAGAGCCAGAGGCTCTAATAGGCTTCAAAAAAAGGTTCAGGGCACATAGCACTGCCAATCAGGAAGCGGGTCCGAAGACCCATCACTGTCTGGAAGGATAGGCAATCCTATTGGATGCATAGGAGGAGGAGGGAGGAGATGCACAGCGGAAGCTGCCATGATGCAGAGGAGGAGGAGACCTGATAGAAGCCACCGCCAGTCACCTGTCGCCCGTAGGATGGATAATGGACCAACACCAGCTGCCACTGCTCCATATATACTACTGCTATGATGTTTTCACCTTATTTACCTACCTAGTTGTGGATACAGTGTGTGTTTTAACCATTCATGGATTTCCACACCATGTGCTGTATTATGTTTTTTTTAAATACATTTTCATATGGATTTACTTTTAATGGGGCTATGACTTTACATTTATGCAAGCATCCCCAAGCACTTTATGGTTCATTTAGACTAATCATTGTTTTACATCACTCCTGGTGTTGTTCCTTTGGAGCTGCTGGGATGTTACTAGCACACAGAGAGACTACTCTTTTTAAAAGGCTTTTGACATATATCACTGATTTTTGTCAACTTTGGAACTATGGAGTAGTTTTTCCTTTTTATTACCTTAATCCAAGGGATGGCTTGCTTTAAACATTACTTGTAAGAATATGAAAGCAGTGTAATGTCCATAGTCTGAGCACATGTGGACTTCAACTATAGAATTATAACGTTATTCAATGGTTCACTAAACTATACTATCATTCTTTTTTACTCCCTATTGGAGCTTTTTGAACCTTTCAACCTTTGCTAACAAAGTGTTATTTTTCTCTTAAGCCAGCTATGCATAGATTGAAATTTGTCCGATTCAGCATGGGCCGGCTGAATTTTGATTTATGTGTGGGCAGGAAGGTTCTACAGAAGTTGATCTACCGACTTCTGTACAACTGTCTGATTTTCCCCTCTCAATCAGCTATAGCCGGCTGTGCTGATCAGTGTATTCTGATGGTGGGGAAGTCTCTCTGCTCTCAGAAAACAATAGCTCAGTGGGAAGGTTGTTCCCATCCACATCAAATCGAGTCTGATTTTTATGTTCAACCGGCTGGTTAAATGACTAGAACTGACTCATCTTTGGGCTGCCTTACACATGCTTGGATATTCAAAGTAAATGCAGGTTCACCTTATTTACCAATATTCACTTTGCAAGGCAAGCATACATTTTGCATTTTAACATTAAGTTTTGTTTCTACCCCTTTAGTAATTGACCCCAATGATTTGTCAATTCACATGATTGGCAGTTGTCGTAGCCTCTTTAGCGGTATTCTCGAGTGTGGCTCGGGGGTTAATTTTCATTACCAAAAGTGGTAACCCTGAGCCACACTCGGGATTGCATCACAGGATCCAGGCAAAGTTACTTACCTTGTCCCCAGGATCCTGCAATGTCCCCCGCTGTGTCCTCCGACGGAATCTTCAGCCGATGCCTCTAGGTTCCAGGCTCCGTTCCCTGCGAGCGTCGTGTCGCACGGGAGCGGAGCCCGGTGGCAAATTCAAAAAGTGAAACACACAGTATACATACAGTACACTGTGATCTGTAAGATTACATTGCTGTATGAAATCATTTCACATCCCCTTTGTCCCTACTGGTTTGCCCAGTGCCCTGCATGCACTTTTATATTATATATGCCACTCTTTGTGCCTGGAAACTTTAGAACATCCATGGCATCCAAAAAGCGCCCCTTTACATCAGAAGCGGTTTTGGATCGGCTAGAAAACAGCAATAGTAAATAAGAATCATTTGCAGAATTGAGTGATTCGTGGGGAAATTCGTCATCAGAAACTGAAAGTGATGTCAGCGACAATTCTGCAACTGAGCAAATTTCAGTGTTTTTGACTTGATTACATTATTGAATACATTTTATTATTATAATATTATTATTATATTAATATTTTTGATAATTATTTATAGTTATTTATTATATTACAATTTATGATTTCATTGTTTCAAACTTTATTATACCCGGGATGTCTACTAGACTCTTGTTTGGACAGATTTAACCCCCCTGGCGGTATACCCGAGTGTGGGTCGAGCTGAATTTTCTGTACCAAGAGCGGTAACTCCGAGCCACACTCTGGATCGCATCACTGGATCCAGGCAGCGTTACTTACCTTGTCCCCGGGATCCAGCGATGTCCCCCCTGCGTGTCAGCAGGCTGTGTCCTCCGCCCGATGCCTCTGTGTGCCGGGCTCCGTTCCCTGTGAGCGTTGCGTCGCATGGGGGCAGAGACCGGCGGGAAATTTAAATAGTGAAACACGCAGTAAACATACAGTACACTGTCTAGGGACGCAGGCAGATTTCATGCACATCTTTTGGGAGTGCCCCCGCATACAGGTGTACTGGCAGGAAATAGCAGGGTGTATTGAATCACTTACAACCATAAAGATTCCTCTTACGGTAGAGGTGTGTCTGTTACATTTGGTGGAGAACCTCGCTACTACAAGGGCCATTAGAACACCTTTAATGCTGTTGCTCTACTATGCCAAGAAACGTATTGTCATGACATGGAAGAGCGATCGATCTCCTACACTGTCTTCCTGGAAGGCATTAGTGAATACGGTGATACCGCTTTATAAGGCAACATATCTGGCTAGAGGGGCTTTGACAAAATTTGAGAAGGTTTGGGGCGGATGGTTAGCATCCACGGACACGGTGTCTGACATTTAAAGAGAGAGAGTATTGTTGGTTTGACTAATTTGTGGGATATGTGGTCATGGGAGGCGGGCTTGTGTATACGGATTATGTAACAACCACTAACTGTATATGATGTTCAGAAAGAGACAACGTAGACAATATGTTATAATGGCAGCAAATTGTTATGTTTTTCCCGATTGGGATTTCCGCAAATGGCGGTTTGTTTGTATGTTTTGAAAATCAATAAAAAGTATTTAAAAAAAAAAAAAACATACAGTACACTGTAATCTGTAAGAATACATTACTGTATGAAATCATTTCACATCCCCTTTGTCCCTACTGGTTTGCCCAGTGCCCTGCATGCACTTTTATATTATATATGCTCCAGCAAGACATGTAATAGTGCTCCGCCACCAGGTGAAATGCACGCTCACCTTATTACAAGACCCATATGTGGGCCAACACAGCTATTGAGAATATACCCTTTCGCACACCAGATGCTGGTCGTCCTCCTTATTAGCATACCAGCTTCAATATGAATAGCTCCACAAAGTGCTCAAAGAAAAAGGGGGAGAGAATTCCAATAGTGTAGTATCCCGGTTAATGGCACAGATTAAACTAGCCCAAATTAGGAATTTACACTCACATGTTATGAATTGAAAACAGGCATATATGTATAATGCAATCCAGCAATACCTCACCTGCTTCAGTAGTAATCATACGCCGCTTGTCCCTGCCTCCATGCGTATCGGCATCCACATGGGAGGGTATGCTAATGAGGACGATTTAAGAGGACGATCAGCATCTGGTGTGCAAGACAGTATCTTCTCAAAAGCTGTGTTGGCCCACATGTGGGTCTTGTAATAAGGTGAGCGTGCATTAGTAGTGGCAGAGCACTACTGCATGTCCTGCTGGAGCACAGAGGGGATCTAGGAATTCCTATGCACTGTTTTTCTTCTGTGAAGAAACGTACTAGATTATTTTGTTTTGACTTTTGGGAAATTCAAAGAAAAATACATAGAAGGAATAACCAATATGAATTCCGAATATGAATTCCGAATGCGAATTGAACGAATCAACTGAATTTAATGAAACTAAATAACTAGATTAACAAATCTAAACAAAACTAAAAAAAATGTCATCATGCACATGTCTATGTCCAACCTCCATACAACACTGTCGTCTTCCGCTCCCCTCCCTTCCCTCCCCTCCCACCAGCTGCTGTGGGGGATGTTTCAAGATGGAGAATGGGGAAGGGGCCTGTAAATATGTCATTTACCATCCCTTTCCTTTTCTGAATGAACACAGGGAATGATCTGTACACTGTGTTCATTAATAACTGAAGCACAGTAAAATGTGTTTACTATGCTTCTGTTTTAGAGTGAATATGAAGCCGCTCAGCACAGAGCATTTCTCATTTATTCACTGTCCAGTGCAGCTGAGGCGGCAGAGATAAGGATTGGGAAATCTCTATCCCCAGTCCCTTTCTCTGTCTCAAAAGTGAGACATCAGGGGTCTATGTAAACCTCTGATATCTCACCAAACCCCCCCCCCCCCAATGGGGCTCCTAAAAAAAAATGAAAAATAACAAAAAATAACATTATAAAAGTAATTTTAAAAATATAATTGTAAAAAAAATGAAAAATAAAATAATAAAAATAAAAAACTACTGAGTCTGTTTAGTGCTCTACTGACACCGTCCTCCGCCTTACTGACACCATCTATGTTTTAAAACATTTTAAAATGTTTGTTTTTATTTCATGATTAGATTATAAATACAATGTATATACAGTATCTCACAAAAGTGAGTACACCCCTCACATTTTTGTAAATATTTTATTATATATTTTCCTGTGACAACACTGAAGAAATTACACTTTGCTACAATGTAAAGTAGTGAGTGTACAGCTTGTATAACAGTGTAACTTTGCTGCCCCCTCAAAATAACTCAACGCACAGCCATTAATGTCTAAACCGCTGGCAACAAAAGTGAGTACACCCCTAAGTGAAAATGTCTAAATTGGGCCCAAAGTGGCAATATTTTGTGTGGCCACCATTATTTTCCAACGCTGCTTTAACCCTCTTGGGCATGGAGTTCACCAGAGCTTCACAGGTTGCCACTGGAGTCCTCTTCCACACCTCCATGACAACATCATGGAGCTGGTGGATGTTAGAGACCTTGCGCTCCCCCACCTTCCATTTGAGGATGCCCCGCAGATGCGCAATAGGGTTTAGGTCTGAAGACATGCTTGGCCAGTCCATCACCTTTACCCTAAGCTTCTTTAGCAAGGCAGTGGTAGTCTTGGAGGTGTGTCTGGGGTCGTTATAATGTTGGAATACTGCCCTGAGGCCCAGTCTCTGAAGGGAGGGGATCATGCTCTGCTTCAGTATGTCATAGTACATGTTGGCATTCATGGTTCCCTCTATGAACTGTTGCTCCCCAGTGCTGGCAGCACTCATGCAGCCCCAGACCATGACACTCCCACCACCATGCTTGACTATAGGCAAGACACACTTGTCTTTGTACTCCTCACCTGGTTGCCGCCACAGACGCTTGACACCATCTGAACCAAATAAGTTTATCTTGATCTCATTAGACCAAGGGACATGGTTCCAGTAATCCATGTCTTTAGTCTGCTTATCTTCAGCAAACTGTTTGCGGGCTTTCTTGTGCATCATCTTTAGAAGAGGCTTCCTTCTGGGATGACAGCCATGCAGACCAATTTGATGCAGTGTGCGGCATATGGTCTGAGCACTGACAGGCTAACCCCCCCACCCCTTCAACCTCTGCAGCAATGCTGGCAGCACTCATACATCTATTTACCAAAGACAACCTTTGGATATGACGCTGAGCACGTGCACTCAACTTCTATGGTCATCCATGGCGAGGCCTGTTCTGAGTGGAACCTGTCCCTGTTAAACCACTGTATGGTCTTGGCCACCATGTTGCAGCTCAGTTTTAGGGCCTTGGCAATCTTTTTATAGCCTAGGCCATCTTTATGTAGAGCAACAATTCTTTTTTTTAGATCATCAGAGAGTTATTTGCCATGAGGTGCCATGTTGAACTTCCAGTGACCAGTTTGAGAAAGCGAGAGTGATAACACCAAATTTAACACACCTGCTCCCCATTCACACCTCAGACCTTGTAATACTAACGAGTCATATGACCCCGGGGAGGGAAAATAGCTAATTGGACCCAATTTGTACATTTTCACTTAGGGGTGTACTCACTTTTGTTGCCAGCGGTTTAGACATTAATGGCTGTGTGTTGAGTAATTTTGAGGGGACAGCAAATTTACACTGTTATACAAGCTGTGCACTCACTACTTTACATTGTAGCAAAGTGTAATTTCTTCAGTGTTGTCACATGAAAAGATAGAATAAAATATTTACAAAAATGTGAGGGGTGTACTCACTTTTGTGAGATACTGTATATATATACACACACACATGGTTTTGAGCATTGGTGTGCACACCTTAATGCAATAGATGACTGTTACTATTTAACCACTTGCCGACCGCCAACCGCAGGTTGACGGCGGCAAAGTGGCTCGTTATTCGCAAATCGCCGTCATACGACGGCGGCTGCGATAACACGCACTGTGAGACCTCCGCTCTGTGTGAGGGGGAAGGGCTATGATCACAGCCTTCCTGTATACAAAGGCTGTGACCTCTTCCCTTCCCCAGCTAGGGCAGTCCCCATACAGTTAGAACACGCCCAGGGAACATAGTTAACCCTTAGAGCGCCCCCTGCAGGTTAACCCCTTCACTGCCAATGGCATTTACACAGTAATCAGTGCATTTTTATAGCACTGATCGCTGTATAAATGCCAATGGTCCCAAAAAAGTGTCAAAATGTTCCGACAAGTCCGCTGCAATATCGCAGTACCGCTAAAAATCGCAGATCACCGCCATTACTAGTAAAAAATAAATAAATAAATAAAAACCCCAAAAATGAATTCTCATCCTCCGTAACCACGACCACTTTTGCGCAAACCAATCAATAAACGCCGATTGCGTTTTTTTTATCGCAAATATGAGGAAGAATATAAATCGGCCAAAAACGGTGAAAAAAAATGTTTTTTTTATATTTTTTTTTTGGATTTGTATTTTAG
>BLSH010546119.1:2528596-2550666 GCA_018402905.1 Glandirana rugosa
TGTGCCCTTTCCATTAGATATTTGTCTCTTATCAGACACAGCAGGTCTTACACAGGTCTTACGTGTATGTGTGTGTATGGATGGAATAAGATTTTATACTTAATAAGAGTCTATTACAGGTTAGTTAACAGACATGAACTTTCCCTTTTTACTTTTATTGGTTGTCAGGTCTACCACAGTGTAGGTCAACCTCAATAATTGGTGAAGTCGGGGCCTTCCTAAAGGTCGAAATCCTGGCCTCGGGAAAAACGCTAAGCCGTGACGCAGCGAAATTGACTTTTAACGCGCCAGCACGCTGTAACATGGGTTTGTTTTAAACGCAGGAAAAAAAGGGTGTTTATCTCGAAAGAAAACCACCATAAACTAGGGGAGACGCAGTAAAGACTAGCGGCGATATTTGTTTTCTTCTCGCTGTTAAAACGTTTTTTTGGGTTTAAAGAATGAAAAACGATCTTATGTTTAGGTTTTTTTTTTTATATTTTTTTTGTAAAAAAAAGTGGCAAAAACCGGCTAAATATAAGAAGGAGTATACAATGTCGCACGACCGCGCAATTTTCAGTTAAAGCGACGCAGTGCCGAATCGCAAAAAGGGCTCCGGTCCTAAAGCTGGAAATCCTTCCGGGGCTGAAGTGGTTAATAACTCCAACTGGATGTGACACCATCTGGACTGTTGGTTATTTTCATTTTTCCCTTTCAAGTACAGACAATTGATTGGACATTATCTGAGAATAATTCATATTTTAGAATAAGGTAGGTATGTGTGTGTATGTGCATTCTGGACACATTCTGGACGACACAGACTATTCTCTGTTTATAGATTACCTTTCCCGTGTAATTGCTGTGACTTAATTAGTTTATCCTGTGCATATTAATTCTCTAATACAGTAATGTGTTTGTGTCATGTAAAGTCTTTTATGGCTGCTGTGTCCATGTGTAGGGAACACATACACCTACCCTAATCCAAAATAGTATTTTCAGCTAATCTCCAGCCAAGTCTTCACCTAAAAATAAAACATTTAAAGAACAATACACAGTGCCATTAAGTTGGCTGGTGAAAGGTCCTCTTTCAGGGTTTGGTCACACATCCTCCACCAGTTAGTGCACTGCAATGGTGAAATAATTTAGGTGTGTCTATATCCATGCTGTCATAAACACTGACCACATTATAAATACACCCAAAGAATGAACCAATCTTTAGCATATTTGGCTTTCAAGACAATACAATTCTGTAATCAATCATCCAGAATGATCAGATGCAGATCAGGAAGGAAGCAGCCGTGGTCCCTCCAGCATGGGATGTTGTTTTAATTTTTGTCCAGTATTTTGCATAGCAAAGACACTTACAACAAGTAGGACATGCAGTGTGGTGCACTGAAAAACACTTTATGTGTTAGAATTATTGGAATATTTATAATATGCTGATCAATTAGCACGCTAAAAAAAATCCACCTAAGGGACAGATTTGCAGTTAAAACCACACAGCTAATTCATCATGTCCTGTGGGTCTGATTACAACATTAAATGTTTGCAATATCGAATTCTTATTATATTTTCACCTATATGCTTTCTCCATCGCTGAATACCACCATAAGATCCTGACTAAACAGAAAGAGAAAGTATCAGGCCATGTCCCCCTTTTACATTTACTGACTATAAGAATACAGAGCCGATTAAAGTATTGACCCCTTAGCAAGTTTTCACATTATATTGTCTTAAAACATTGATGCACAATGGGCTTATTTTTGTTTTTGACACAGACCAGCTGAAATATACTCGTTCATACCAGAGTTTACACAGATTTCTGCAAAATTATTTAAACAAATTACAATGAAAAAGTAATTAATTGCATAAGTATACACCCATTGAATTAGGCAGATACACTTTTTTGGCATTTAATACTCCATGAGTCTGTGTAGCTAGGTCTCTATTTGCTTTGAACGTCTGGACAATGCAATTCCTCTTTTTAAAGTCTGGTGTCAGTTGGAAGAACGTTCTGTAAACTGGAGGGTGGAGACTAGGAAGGTTCTTCTGCATACTTAGGGGAGTTTAGCCAATCCTGGGCAGTGAGCCTGGCATGGGACCCACTTAAAAATTAATGAGTCATGCTGGCAGGAAAGTCGATGGAAGATAGAGATGGGGTGCTAAGGGGGACTGTTGGTGGTCCTTGAGGCGAACCCCCTAGTCTGGGGGGAGGGTGCTCTCCCTCGGGCCGGGGCTCAGGTGCTGATCTGGAAGGATCCTAACAACCGGAGAAGCTTCAACGAGTCTTCCCCAAGAGGCAGCGGAAGCAAGGAGGACAGTGTGAGTACTACAGCATGGTTCAGGGACTTACAAGGGGGGAGACTGCCACACATAGCTGGACTCTCTGGAAGATAGCGGTGTGCTTAAATCTTCTTTAACCTTGCCCTGGGATATCTCCAAAGCAGTCAGTCAGATGAAGAGAGTCAGTGGGATAGACTGGTGGAGAAGCAGCCAGGTGGGCTAGCATTTCCTGCAGTTGTTAGAACTGTGAAAAGTGTCTATAAGAGAGTTGGGGTTCTCTGGGATGCTGTTCACAACACTTTGTGCTACTTTGTTAAGGGACTGTAAGTTCCTAGCCCTTAAGGGGCTTTTGCTTTTCTAACAGAGATGGTTAGCTGCCAAGAGAGGAATCAATCAGAGTTCTACAAAGTAAAGGAGAAGAATCATAGGGAGGAAGTTGTCCCTGGGTTTATTGCTATGAAGTTGGACATCCCATAATTCTTATTCCCCATCCAAGTTATTACCCCTGGTAAAACATAAAAAAGAAAGCTCAAAGACGCATCCTTGTGTCTGGATGAAAGCTGTAAATGCTACTTGCCTGTCTGTGTAGGAGTGGGGAACCCAGTCATCTGCAACTCCTATGGGAGTAGTGCTACAAATATCAACATGGTTACTGGAAAAAAACACATTGCGAGAAGAAGATATGTATCCATGCTTTTGTTTCAAATGTGAAGCAAGCCAATAACTGATAATAGCTTAAAGTGGTTGTAATCCTATAAAAAACAAAAAACCCTGCTAGACAAAAGCATAATGAGCTAGTATGCATCGCATACTAGCTCATTATGAAATACTTACCTTAGATCTAAGCTGTTGCACACCAATGTGACTGACAACATGTCTCCCGGAGTTATTTCCGGGTTTGCGGGCTCCAACGCTGGGATTGGCCAGAGACACGATGACGTCACTACCGCGCATGCGCACGGGAGCCGCCAGTCATGGCATGGGCCCTTTAGAAACAGCACGCTTGTGCCCTTTCTTCAGTATGCAAGCGCTGATGATGTTGGCGCAAGAATACAGTAAAATGTTAAATATCTCCTAAAATGTGCAGGTTTATGAGATATTTCCAGTACCTACAGGTACACCTTATTATAGCCTTACCTGTAGGTACAAGTGGTGTAACAGAGTTTACAACCACTTTAATAATAATAGAGCTTGTCAGAAAATAGCTTGCGGATAACAGAGGAACAGGGCAGCAGAAAGACAGGGGACTTAGGGCTTTGGAGAGAGATAAGTAAACACTACAGATATATGTGCCCAGGTCAGATTTCATGAATCAGGTTTACATACACTTTGAACGTGTATTGCAATGTATGTAAACATAAAATCCCTGTTTTTGAGCAAAGTTTGCTCAAAGAAAGAGGGTTTAGCAGTGTGCGAAGGGTTCATTCAGATTTTTTAAAGTCAGTTTCAATGACTTGTGTCAGACAGGTACATGAACTTGTACCTGTCTGCACTGTTGAAGGAGTATCCACACTAAACACTCCATCCTCAGTTCCGACCCACCCTCCCTTCGTGGCCACTGCATCTGTCACACTGACAAGCACATGGCCAAGGAATGTTATATTTGGGATGAGTGGGCTTCATAGGAAACTGAGAGACGAGTTTCCCATCAGATCTACTTCTGATTGATAGTGCACAGAGGTGGCCGGACCCATTGCTGCTATTCAATTCAATAATGACTTTCTAACCCATCCCCTGCTATGCAATGTCCCTCAAACGTGAAGTGGACCTGATGAGGAACTAGTCCCTCAGTTCTCCATCAGGCTCCGCCCACCCAGTGACAAGTAATTTCCCAAATATAGATATTGTCCATATTTTGGTAATGACATCACCTTTGTTTACATTTAGCTCTCAGCCAGGGTATCTCCCTGCTGACAGCTAATCAAAGCCAAGGATACATTGTTGTGTGGGAAGCTGTCAGAAACTACAGCTTTCCAACACAGACATGGCCCACACTGTGTACTGGTGTGCATCTGCTCAGAGTTGGTCTTAATTCTTAAAGCGGTTCTAAAGGCAGAATATTTTTTATAATAATGCCCCCCTCAGCCCCCTAATACTTGCCTGAGCCCCATATCGATCCAGCGATGTTGCACAAGAGCCTGGGCTGTCTGGGACTCTCTCTCCTGAGACACAACAGCAGGTGCTATTGGTTCCCGCCGCTGTTCAATCATAAGTCAGTGAGCCAATGATGAGAGAGAGGGGTCTGAATAGACACACAGAGCAGTGTGTTGGCTTGGGTGCCCTCATAGCAACCTGCTTGCTGTGGGGGCACTCGGCAGGAGGGAGAGGCCACGAGCACCGGTGAGGAAGACCCAAGAAGAGGAGGATCTGGGCTGCTTTGTGCAAAACCACTGCACAGAGCAGGTAAGTATAACATATTTGTTATTTTTAAACTAAAAAAACAAGATTTTAATATCACTTTAATTCTTTAAGCATTTGTTACTGTCAAAGCATTTATTTCTTAAAGTGATGGTAGTAAAAACTACATGAAAAATGCACTGTCCCTTTAAATATCGAGCAAACTAAATACATTTACTAACAGAAAATTATGTCAATCAATAAAAATAATTCATAACTGTGAATACTCAGAAAAAAAGAAAATATAAAAAAATATACAATATATAAATGAATACCCATGATTATGTCAACCGAATCAATTAATGTGAACAACATACTGTACACCATTATACAGCAAATAAATAAATATAAGTACAAAATTCATATTAAGCATAAATAAAATGCTCAGTACCCAGTGCTCAACTAAATGATGAAAGTGCTTCAGTGCTTCAGATATTGAAACATCTTACCAGACAAGAATGATCCTACATTACAGAGATCATAAACGCTTTGTATCCAAACGGAAGGCCGACACTCTCACCATCAAAGCTTTCATTGGATCTTTGACCATATTGGTAAGATACAGCAGAGATATCCCCACAACTGAGATGCTCGTCTCAGCCTGTACCAAATCAGCTCACTCCACCATAATATGATTAAATATGAAAAGGGAGAAGCCTATACTGCTGTACTTTGATATTGGGAGCTTTTCGATAAGAAAGTTTTGGTTTGGAAGGGAGAGTCGATCTCAAATGTGGATCATAATCAGAGAATTAGGGATGGGCCTGCGGTTCGAGTCGAACGTAAGTTGAAGTGTGAACATTATGAGGTGTTTGCAGTGACTTCATCCGCCCCATAATGCATGGCGAGATGATGGTGCGCACAGCTCCTCCTCCATGGGAGGGCTGCTGCCGCCTGCGCTTGCCGTGTTTTGACAGTTTATTTGTAGCCAAGGGCAGGGCCACCAGGTGACATAGCTGCCCCCTCTGATGTCATGTGACGTCAGAGGAGTAGGTCACTCAATTACGTCACCGGGTGGCCCCACCCTTGACTATAAATAAATGGTCAAAACAAACAGAGCTCAGTTAGTGGGAGCCCTCACATGGAGGAGGAGCTGTTGCAGTTTTTTGTTTTTTGGGTTCATCGCGCGGCGTAATTGACGATGGATTACAATGGGGACACTTATTTTTATTTTTTATTTTGTAATAAAGGACTTGTCCCTAATTGTCTCCAGTGTTTTTTTCTTTTTTGACACTTTTTGGTGAATTAGTAGGGGTACGATGTACCTGATACTCATTCACAAGGGGGGTGGGATCTGGGGGCCCCCTTATTAACCACTTCAGCCCCGGAAGGATTTCCCCCTTTAGGACCGGAGCCCTTTTTGCGATTCGGCACTGCGTCGCTTTAACTGACAATTGCGCGGTCGTGCGACGTTGTACCCAAACGAAATTTGCATCCTTTTTTTCCCACAAACAGAGCTTTCTTTTGGTGGTATTTGATCACCACTGCGTCATTTCTGATCGCCGCTATAAACAAAAGAAGAGCGACAATTTTGCAAAAAAACCCAAATTTCTTACTTTTTGCTAGAATACAAATCCAAAAAAAATATATAAAAAAACATTTTTTTTCACCGTTTTTGGCCGATTTATATTCTTCCTCATATTTGCGATAAAAAAAAATCGCAATCGGCGTTTATTGATTGGTTTGCGCAAAAGTGGCCGCGTTTACGGATGATGAGAATTCATTTTTGGGGTTTTTATTTTTTTTTATTTTTTACTAAAAATGGTGGCGATCTGCGATTTTTTGTGGTACTGCGATATTTCAGCGGACATGTCGGATCATTTTGACACTTTTTTGGGACCATTGGCATTTATACAGCGATCAGTGCTATAAAAATGCACCTATTACTGTGTAAATGCCATTGGCAGTGAAGGGGTTAACCTGCAGGGGGCGCGCTAAGGGTTAACTATGTTCCCTGGGCGTGTTCTAACTGTATGGGGGATGCCCTAACAGGGGAAGGGAAGTTATCACAGCCTTCACGTAAAGGAAGGCTGTGATCACAGCCCTTCCCCCTCACACAGAGCGGAGGTCCGTGTTTACATACACGGACCTCCGCTCACTCGCTCCGGGGGGGCCATCGCGGGTAGCCGGCGGCAATCGAAGCCGCCGCACCCGCTCCCTGGCCCTCCCCGAACACAGTGAGCGATATCGCAGCCGCCGTCGTATGACGGCGATTTGCGATAACGAACCACCTTGTCACCGTCAACCTGCGGTTGGCGGTCGGCAAGTGGTTAAAGGGGGCTTCCAGATTCCGATAAGCCCTTTGCCCGTAGGCCCCCACAACCACAGCCCAGGGTTGTGGGGAAGAGGCTCTTGTCCCCATCATTGTGGGGACAAGGTGCTTTGGGAGGGGGGGTGCAGAGCCCCCTCTGCCCCAAAGCACCCATACTCCCCATGTTGAGGGCATGTAGCCTGGTACGGTTCAGGGGGGTGCTCTCCCATCCCCCCGATCCTGGCTGGCCAGGTTGCATGCTGGCATAAGGGTCTGGTTTGGATTTTAGGGGGGACCCCTATTCAAATTCTTTTTAAATTTTGGCGCGAGGTTCCCCTTAAAAACCATACCAGATCCGAAGGGCCTGGTATGGACTGAGGGGGGGACCCTACGCAAATTTTTTCAGTGATTTTTATCTATATTGCCGGGAGCTGGCAATACATTACAGCCGCAAGTGGATTTGAATGACAATTTTTCCTTTGGAAATGTCATTTTGCTCTGGCTGTGTTCTAAACATCACAGAGATGCGCCCTTTTACAGGCAGACTAAGGGGCCCCCCCAGGCACATTATTTAAAGGAATATTTAATTTCTATTGTTTCATTTTAAACATTATTAAAATCACTGCTCCTGAAAAAACGATCGATTTAAAAACTTTTTTGCATTGATACATGTCCCCTAGGGCAGGACCCGGGTCCCCATAGACTTTTTATGGCAATAACTTGCATATAAGCCTTTAAAGTTAGCACTTTTGATGTTTCATGTTCGGGTCCCATAGACTTTAATGGTGTTCGAATGTTCGCACAAATTTTTTGTCTGTTCGCATGCTCTGGTGCAAACCAAACTGGGGGGTGTTTGGACCATTCCTACAGAGAATTTGTGTTCTTTGTTAAACTTCTGTAATAAAAGATGTCAAAGCTGTATACAGTCCAAAGAATGGTTGCAACTGTTCATTTGACAATATTTTTATTATTTTTTGTAGAGAAATAAAGGATTTGTATACAATGTACAAAAAGGTACAGGTACAATTCTGCAAGGCATACAATTTCAAGTTCCAGAAACAGTCAGAAACAAAATGCAATTGTCAGGAACAACAGTTATGCGTACAGGTATCGGGTCCCTCCATTACAAGAAACTGAGGAGGCAACTTGCAATGTTAGAAGCTGTCAAAACATTTTTTTGTCTATTAAGGTATAGGTTTTTATAAAGGGAAAGAGAGATAACAAGGAGGAAGGGAGGAGGGGAAGGGAATTTGGAAAGAATGATGTGAAAGAGAATATGACAATTATGTGTTTATATTTTATATACCAGAAAATGTATAAAAATACAATAATTAAAAAAGACGCTGTCCAAAAAAATTACTCACACAAATGGTCTGGCTTACAAAATGAAATACCAGACCAAGAATAGATCTAAAGCAGAATTTACTGTTGAGTTACCTAAACCTCAATATATGGGGGTTCAATGTCCTGTCTAACAGTAAACGTGGACCTGGATGCTAGGTAGGACAGGTTAGTCTACATAGGAAAAAAATCCTGAGAAGAGTTGAGGAAGTCATGTACCTGCCCAGGTTGGAGGTAGTGGCAAAGCACTTAGTAGAGAAAAAGAAAAGGAAAGAAGGAGAACAGGAGAAAAGACGAGAAAGGAAAGTAGGCTGGTAAAGCCTTCATGCCACTGTGAGTTATAGATCTAAGAATCGAGAAGGTGATTGCATAGTTGGAAATCAGTTTAACCAAAGTTGCCAAACTTGTAGAAATTTATTGTGTGTAACGAGCAAATTTTCACAGATATTCTCCACTCTCCTCGTTGGCACGCGCCATGACCATCCTGGGCAGTGGGCACCCAGGAGGGTGAGGTAATTTTGGGATACATGGCAGGGGTTGATACCTTCCAGTGTATGTATAAGTGATTTTTACAGCCACCAGAATCACTGCCACTAGAAAGTTAACAGTCATCTACTGCAGCCAGGAGTCTTTAAAATCTGGTGAGCCATGAATGTAGTGCCTATGCCCATGGCATTAATTGGTTTAAAGGATAACTAAATCCAAGAACAAAAAATGAATATATTGTCCTTACCAGTCCTTAGACATTGTGGCTGCATTACCTTTTTTCAGGCCAATACATTTTTCAGCAAAGAATGTACCATTGATCTTGCCAGAAATGCTATCTGCTCATCACTTCTTGTGAGCTGAACTGATGGCAAAGTCTATCTTCCTTCTGTAAGCTACGAATCTCCCCACCCATTGTGTAATAGAAATGAAAAAAGACAGAAATGTTTGAAGGCCACCAAGGGTAGCAACCATTGTTCCCCCAGGGCAGGATGTGGGTTACTTGGAGGATTAACAGGTGAAAGTTATGGAAATAGTCTAAAAATAAAGTTAACGCAGCCACCATATTGAAGGACTAAAGCGATAATATATTATTTTTGGGGACTATGGCTTACCTTCTTTTAAAGTAACATAGATGGGCTGGAATAACGCAAAAATAAATCTATCGCTTTAATTAGAAAAAAACTCAATGGAAATTTTTTTTTACCCCTACTAAACCCAGCAGACCCTTTTTAATATCTTTATTCCGGAGACTGTATATCAAAGGGTTGACCATAGGTGCAACAGTAGAATACAACATTGTAAAAATTTGTTCCAAGAGATCAGAGTACTTTGATGAGGGCATCATGACCACAGTCGCAATTGTAACATAATAGATAAATAGTACAATGAGGTGGGATGAGCAAGTGGAGAAAGTCTTTCTCCTTCCATCAGATGACTTAATGCCTAAGATAACCCTGATTATTTTTATATAGGATGCCAAAGTGCAAGCAAATGGGATTAATCCAAATATCACTAATTCAACGTACATGACCATGTAGAATAGCTCTGTGCCCCCACAGGAGATTTTGGTCAGTGCTTTTGAGTCACAGAAGAAATGATGAATTATAGAACGGCAGAAGGACATTTTTGAGACAGATATTGAAATCAAAAGTGAATTTAGACAACCAGAAGCCCAAATAAAAGCAATAAGTAGGATACAGACTTTCATACTCAGGACATAATGGTAATGTAAAGGGTCACAAATGGCGACATACCGGTCATAAGCCATAATAAATAACAGAAGGTCTTCTGTGCTGCCTATCAAGAAGAAGAAGAACATCTGGATGAAGCAGTGGGTGAAGGATACCACATTATCCCCTGAAATCAGTATGTAGAGAAGTTTAGGAACAATTACTGTTGTGTAGCACATATCCACAACAGACAGATTGCAGAGAAACAAGTACATGGGATTATGTAAGTGATCATTTTTATATATTACTATTATGATGGCAAAGTTTATTAGCAGCCCAATCACATATATTAAGACAAAAAGATTTGAAATGAACATGTCATCCTCCAAATTAGAGGAAAATGGCACAATACAGAATTCTGAAAAGAATGTGTAGTTCTTCATTAGGCATGTCCTGATGCTGCAAGAAAGCAAGACATTTTTGGCATACAAAGCATACAGACATTCATAAACTAGTATTCAAAGTGCTTGATATTAAATTTGAATCATTTTTTAAGTAAATAGTTTAAAAATATTATACAATTATCAGATTATTCATTTTTTATTTTGTAAATGTATAAGGGGTTAGGTTTTACGGGAAAGTTCTTTTGGTTTCTCTCATTGAGTGGATTATTAGTTTAGCTAAATATGAAATATTGCAAAAAATATTTATAATCTCCTTTAAATGCAACAGGAGGATATACAGTGTCATTTTCATGTGTTTTTCACTTTCTTCTAACTCCCTTTTAAAAAATAGTTCCATTCAAAGGTTCAGGGGGATGCTTTATTGCAGAAAAAAGAGAACTATTGCTGTAGTCTCCCTTTAGAAAAATCATAGTGCTCTTGTAATCATTTGTTATGTTCTAAATGCAAAACTTGTTTTTATTATTAACTTGTTAGAATAGGCACTATATATATTTTTTAAAAAAGATATAAAACATTATTTGAAAACAGACTGTTATTTTAGTTTAACCCTGAATTGGAGGGCTGTAAACGTTTAAATGCATCACTTAGTTACACTTTTTGCTAAGTCTGTATTTCACCATTTTGAAAACATTTTTAGCCAGGAAATATTTTTATTAACTAATCTGACAGTCTAATCTTTTTACTTAATCTGATATCAATAGATTTCCTGTATATTAATTCTGTTTCAGGCTGGTCAGTGAATAACAGCCATTGTAGTGGAGATATCTAGAAATATATAATGCATGCACTTGTTTATTGACCATATGCACAGACATATGTATTAATAATTACACATATTTGGGGGTTTCTGTACTCAAGATAGAAGTAAACTTTATGAAAATATTTGTAATAGTGTTAATTATACAAAATATCTTACCCAGCAAACGATCTACAACTGCATTTTTTCACATTTTAGTTCAACTGTCATCTTATAATAAAAAAAAATTTGAGCTGGGGCTTTGGCTGTGGTATTTTCAGCTTTGTGACATCTGCTCTTCGTTGCGTAGGCAGGCTTCCTTGACACGCCCCCTGAATTCTAGATGTGATGCTCTGCTTGCTTCCATTCGGCCCTTGGGGCACTTTTTTTTTTTAAATCTTTTTATTGAAATTTTATAGCAAATGTTACAACAGATAGATCACAAGTGTTGAATAGTACAAAGGTAGCATATAGTTCATACATGATATTTCAAATCACAGGGTATCAAGCAAATGTTTATGAACTACCTGGCGGTCTTCAGTAGTAAAATACTATGCGAACATAAAAGTTGTGGTAAGAAATATTAAGAAAAAATGGGAAAGGGGGAGGTCCGGGAAGGGTAAAAGCATGGACAGAGGTAAAGAGGGGCTGGGGATTGGGAAGGGGAGGGGAGAGAGAGAGCAACTATCCATTACCTTCTCTGCGAGTATGTTGGCAGTTCTATCTATAGCACTAGTTTGACTTTCCTTTGACTGGCCCTATATAATGGTAAGGTCAGATGGGTGTCAGTGTACCTCTGCCACCCCCAATGGGATCACTCTGTGGCATGGTCTCGGACCCCCACTTGGGGCACTTTTTCATCCACTAATACCAACAATGGAGCATAATCCCCCCCACTGACCCCAATAATGGGGAAAAATTCCTCCCAATGATACCATTAATGGGGCAAAATTCCTCCCAATGACACCAATAATGGGGCAAAAATTCCTCCCAATGACACCATTAATGTGTCACAATTTCTCCCACTGACACCAAAGATGGGACATTGTTTTTTCCCCACTTACTTCGGGAACCATTTCTACTCCCAATGGCTATAGTTCGGCCACCCAAAAGTCTGGAGGACAGTAGTGGCCCTTTGTTTAGAAAGTTTGGAGACCCCTGGTATAGATCCCCGTACACACTACATAGAATGCTACCTTCCATCCCTGCTGCCTGCTGGAGGTGTGGGGAAGACAAGGCTACTTTACATATGATGGGACTGTCCTTGCAACTTTTTTGGATTAATTTATTTTCCATTTACCGGCAAGTCACTTTGTTTGACTTACCATAAACACTCCACATTGCTTTCTTATCGATTTTACCTGGATCTGTTCCTCAAAAAAGGGTCTTCTCCATTTCTTTCTGTTGTCATCATGTGCAGTTATACTGTGCCATTGGAAATCTGTGACAAGCCCCATGATCTCTGAGGAATTTTGTCATATTATGTATATGGAAGATTTGACGGCCCAGTTGCGTGAAGGAACCAAAACAATCATTTTGACTCTGGTGGATGATTTACTAAAACTGGAGAGCGCAAAATATGTTGCAGCTGTGCATGGTAGCCAATCAGTTTCTAACTTCAGCTTGTTCAATTAAGCTTTGACAAAAAAAAAAAATTCAAAGCTGGTTTCTGTGCAGAGCTGCACCAGATTTTTCCATTCTGCAGTTTTAGTAAATCAACCCGCTGGTGTCCATGGCTGTTATACAGTACATGGATTTGAAAATTTTAAATTATATTTATAGCATGGACGTAGCCAATTCTGATTTTACATGGTATGTGCCATGATGATGGCGCGGCTGGCCGCTAGCACTGAGTCCAGTGTCTTCATTCAATGTTCTTTCTTCCTCCTTTCTTTTCTTTCCTCTCTATGTCCCTCTTTTCTTCTTATTTCTTGAACCATTTCCTACTAAGTTGTGCAATCATCGGGATATTACTTATTGCACAGTGGATTGGTATTGCTTTCCTACATAGTGGGAAAAATAAATTTCTACAGTGTTAACTCATAATCCCTTATAGTTCATATTGTTGTTTTTGTTTTTGGCACAGCATTTGTTATTCATTGCTGTAATGGTCTTTGACATATGCTTGGAATGTACATTCTAATCACATACACAACCCTGTAGCACCCTACAGCAAAACAAAATTTTGAGAAGTAAAAAAAAAAAATGATTTATGAGGTTAACCAATGCATACTGAAACTGCAAGAAGGGGGAAGAGAAGGGAAGCGCCACCTAAGTGCAGTAGTTAAAACAGTCATATAATGAGCAAGGATAAAATTCAGGAAAGTGGAGCAGGGGGGGGGGGGCATGTCTCAGCGTCTGTGTGGGTTCTGTGTCATTCTCAGGGCTTTTTAGGGGAAGATGTTGAATCCTCTTGTCTATCCTGTGGCCACCAGGAAGCATAAACCAGCGTGGAACACGGCCGGAAATAACATTACCGGAAAAACAGGCAGCCGGAATAAGCAAGCAAGAAATGGGCAGAAGGTTACACGCTCGGAGCTACAGCTCCTTCTACAGGCCAGGTCTTCTATGTTCCACATACAGGCAGTCCCCTAGTTACAAACATCCAACTTACAAAGGACTGCTACTTACAAACAAAGATAGACAACAGGAAGTGAGAGAAAATCTACCCAGGAAGGGAAATTCACTCCTGTAAGAATTATTATGGGAAAAGGGGGTCTCCACTGATGCTTTATCACCAATCCTTGTTTCCACAACAACCCAAAATTTTCAAAATCCAATTATCATTGGGACAGGAAGTGAGGTGAAATCTTCTGAACAGAAGCATAGACAGCAAAACAAACATTACAGGGGTGTTACCACTTCCCTATGCTATCCAACATGCTTAAAATTTGTTCTTTTGGCTGGAGCTACACTTAAAAAATGTACCCATTCCCACTTACAAATTCAACTTAAGAACAAACCTACAGACCCTATGTTGTTTGTAACCCAGGGACTACCTGTATACACATATATACATGTGTATATATTCCCCATGTGCAAGAATGGACTCTATATGGACTACCTATAGACTTATTGATTATTTACTTTTAACTGTTTATTCAGTTCTGACTTTGCATCGGGAAACTTTGTATATTTGTCTTATACTGAAACTGCAAATGTGGCCTAGGTTTCAATGACCCATGATTATGAAAGGATTAAGGAGAGCAGTGCTTAGGCTAAATTTCACCAGTAAACCTGAATATCAGTTTACGTGTACTTGATTTTCTTTTTTTTTCAGTGAAGTTCATGAACTGCAGAGCAAGCTTGTAATCAAAGCATATGGGTGAAAGCAGGTTTGCTCTTGGACCAACCTATTCTGTGTAGAAACTTTTTTGTCAGAAAAAAATGTTCTGGAAAGACTTACGTCCAGAACTTAAAATTCCTTTTTTTTTTTTTATTCTATGCTGTACTTCCAAATAAAAGACCACACACAGGAAAATCGTTACTATTTTACATATACAGTATATATTACTTACTCTGGCATATTCCCCTTTTTTCCAAGCAGTTCTTATTTAAGTTTCCTTGGGACTTTCATGATGCACGCCATAGAAATACCAAAAGTATTTAAAATCATTCTTATTTTATTTGACAGGTACGAAACATCTTAAAAGATATTCTGAATGTTATACGGAATGTACATCAGTAAGAGCACAATTGGAATACTTCCATCAAATATATGTTTACATCAATAAGCATAATTGCCACAACAAGGTGATAAAATGCAAGAAAAAAATGACTGGGTCAAGCCTTACATCTCTCAACGCATCTCATGAATCCTAGCTCACTTCATCAGGAGAAAATGTATATGACGAGATGTCTATAAAGAAACCATGTCACGAGAAAAATAATCAAAAATAATGATCTAATATGTCCTCTTCCCAAATATCTTATATTGACACATATATATATTGACATATTTATTTTGCTAAGGATATTGTCATACTTACAAATCACATGTGCGATCCTATGTACAAAACCATATTTCTTATTTAACTTTCATCTTTACCTAAAAACTGACTCTGTAACATTTATAGGTATGAATTAGGAACTTTATGCGCCTTATATTATTAATATTATGTTGTTGTAGTCATATGGCTTAACCTGATATACCATGTGCTAGATTTAGACACATCATAGAGTGTTGTATTTATACTGTGCTTGCCTCTCTATAGACTGCATTGTATTGCAAAAATAAACCTTTATGTAGGGAATAATGTGACATAATGGAATCACATTAATTATCGTCTCTAAGGATTTAATTATACAGCATCTGCTGGTTCTGAATGTCCCCTGGAACTTCTTTGTTTCTTAGTGTGCAAAGCAAAACATAAAGAGAGATAAAAGTACCTTGTGGAGAAAATAAAATATTTATATGTCCCATTTTATGGAATGCTCTCTTCAAGCATCTATAATAGTTACTGACTTCCTAAAAAAATCTTTACTACTACAGGCAGTCCATTGCCATTTTGTCCCTTGTGCTACGTACAGTAGGTCTTAAAGTGGTTGTAAAGTGTTTAGGTTTTTCACCTTAATGCAGTCTATGCATTAAGGTGAAAAACCTTCTGTGCTGCAGCTCCCCCCCAGAACCCTCCTTTTTCTTATCTGAGCCTGATCCGATCCAGCCGCTGTCGCTCTCCTCATTGGACAGATTGATAGCAGCAGCAGCCATTGGCTCTGACTGCTGTAAATCAAAAGCATGTGACACTGGAGTGGGGGGCGGGGCTGAGTCCCACTGTCTGTGTCAATGGACACAGCAGTGGGACTCAGGAGCGAGCCCGCATGGGTGCCCCCATAGAAAGCAGCTTTCCCAGAAGAAGAGGACGGGGGCTGCTCTGTACAAAACTATTGCACAGAGCAGGTAAGTATAGGCATGTTTGTTATTTTCATTTAAAAAAAGTGAGGGTTTAAATTTTGATAAAACAGAGGGGATGGCAGTTATTGTTTATTCTGACTTTACAATCACTTTAAAGCTAAATGATGCTTCACCCTGCACTGCAAATAATCCCATATACAATCCTTCACCCACAGTTGATCCACAGGAAGGCAAAAAACCCCATCAAAGCATGGATCCAATTTGCTATAACGGGGGAAAAAAATTCCTTCCTGATTCCCCGAGAGGCAATCGGATTCACCCTGGATCAACTTTACCTAAAAATGTTAGTACCCAGTTATATTATTTACATTACGGATGTCTGGCGGTGGTCACTGATGGGTGACAGATGTCTGGTGGTGGTCATTGATGGGTGATGGGTGACTGGCGGTGGTCACTGAGGGGTGATGGGTGACTGGCAGTGGTCACTGATGGGTGACGGGTCACTGATGGTGGTCACTGAAGGGTAACTAGCAGTGGTCACTGCTGGGTGCTGGGTGTCTGGTGGTGGTCACTGATGGGTGACCAGTGTCTGGCGGTGGTCACTGATGGGTGATGGGTGTCTAGCGTTGGTCACTGATGCGTGACGGGTGACTGGTGGTGGTCACAGATGCATGACGGGTGACTTCCTGGTGGTCACTGATGGATGACAGGAGACTGGCGGTGGTCACTGATGGGTGTCTGGTGGTGGTCACTGATGGGTGTCTGGTCACGGTCACTGATGGGTGATGGGTGACTGGCGGTGGTCACTGATAGGTGACGGGTGACAGGCCATGGGTGACTGGTGGTGGTAACTGATGGATGACGGGTGCCTGGCAGTGGTCACTGATGGGTGATGGGTGACATGCCACGCTCACTGATGGGTGACAGGCCACGGTTACTGATGGGTAACGGGTGACATACTACGGTCACTGATGGGTGACGGGTGATACAACATGGTCACTGATGGGTGACGGGTGACAGGTGCACTTTATGATGGCAGTCGGATGACAGGTGCACTTTATGATGACAGGTACACTTTATGGGGGCAAATGTGGTGACTGTTGGTTGACAGGTGCAATGGGGGGGCAGGTGACAGGTGCTTGGTGCTTTACACAGATCAGTAACTCACTGATCCTATCTCTTCTTCTCACACTGGAAACTGTGTGAGGAGAGAAGAGCTGGTAACAGTGAGTTACCGCTCTGTTTACATTACATGTGATCGGCTGTGAGTAGATCACAGCTGATCACAAGGTAACAGCCGCCGACTAAAGGCTGATACCAGTGTTGGTGACAGGCAGTGTTCCCTGGGAACACGCCACCACCAACATGCACTCGCAGCCTATAATAAGGCTTACCTGTAGGTAAAATGAATATCTCCTAAACCTGTACAGTTTAGGAGACATTCCCCTTCTAATCATTTGCGGCTATGTATGTCCTGGCAAAGGCCCGGCAGTAGGGCCGGACCTTGCCGGAAAGACGGGTCCCACGCGCATGCGCAGGAGTGACGTCTCGCGGCTCTAGCCAGTCACAACGCCGGAGTCGCATACCCAGAAGATGTCCGCTCCCTCAGAGGGGACTGAGCAGCCCGGTCGGATCTTCATTTCAATGTAAGTATTTCATAATGAGCTAGTATTCAGTGCATACTAGCTCATTATGCTATTGTCTTGCAGGTTTTTATTTTTAATTTTCCGTGTAGACAACCGCTTTAATGCAGGGCGCCATGACACATGGATTTCAATGGAGTTTTTTTTAAGCACGTGATTAGAGTCGGAGGCTCTAATTGGCTTTGAAAAGGGTGGGCCCCGAGCCCAACCAGTTGTGTGACATTAGTGAATTAATATTCACGAATGTCTTCCTGCTTTTCCTCCTGGCCAATCAGGAACTGGCTCCTGATTGATAGCAGCAGGAGCCATTGGCTCCCCTTGTTGTAAATTAAAAGCTGTGACATGGAATCAGGGGGTGGGGCCGAGTCCCGGTACTCGGGAACCAGGAGCCAGCATGCACGGGTGCCCCTATGGAAAGTGGCTTTCAGTGGGGGCTCCCGATAAGGAGGAGGGGTATGGAGAGCTAGCAGGGGACCCCAGACAAAGAAGATTGGGGCTGCTCTGTGCAGAACTATTGCATAGAGCAGGTAAGTACAGGCATGTTTGTTATTTTTTTTTTTTAAATGAACATTTACAACCACTTTAACCACTTCCTGACTGCCTGCTGCAGATATTCTTTGGCAAGGCAGCTCTATTGTGCATATCTCTGTACCGTTGGCCACCCGTGATCGTGGAGAGACAGAACGGGGATCTGCATATGTAAACAAGGTGGATCCCCGTTCTGACAGGGGAGTAGAGAGAGAGATTGTTTGTTCCTAGTGATCAGGAACAGCAATCTCTCTGTACTCCCAGTCAGTTCACTCCCCATACAGTTAGAAAGCACCTCCCTAGGACATGCTTAACCCTTTGATCGCCCCTAGCATTAACCCCTTCCCTGCCAGTGTCATTTATACAGTAATCAGCGCATTTGTATAGCACCAATTACTGTATTGGTGTCACTGGTTCCCAAAAAGTGTTACTTAGGGTCAGATTTGTCTGCCGCAATGTCGCAGTCCCGCTAAATTGCTGATCGCTGCCATTACCAGTAAAACAATTTAAAAAATGCAAAAGTCCATAAATCTAGCCCCTATTTTATATACGTTACAACTTATTGTATTTTGGGATTTTTTTTTACCAAACATATGTAGAAGATTACATATTGGTCTAAACTGATGAATACATTTGTTTTTTTTTACATCCTCTTTTTGTATGTATTATAGCAAAAAGTTAAAAATATTGTTTCTTTTTCAAAATTGTTGCTCTGTTTTTGTTTATAGTGCAAATTATAAAAAACGCAAATAAAATACCACCAAAAGAAAGCTTTATTTGTGGGAAAAAGGGACCTCAATTTTATTTGGGTACAACGAGCAATTGTCAGTTAACCGGTTCCCGACCGCCGGCGATAGTCTGGCTTGATAACGCGAAACGCCATCACCTGATGGCGGCTGCAAGATTGAGCATCGTGGGAGCGCATGCGCCGCCGGAGGTGCGCGCACATGCTCACTGTGTAGCGTGGGAGCCCACGGTTGCTCCCCCACAGTGGCTGAACGGGGACCGCTAATATAAACGGATCCACGTTCTGTCAGGGGGAAGGAGTGTGATCGTATGCTCCCTGTATATGGGAGCTGTGATCACTCTCCTCCCCCAGTCAGCCCAGCCCCCATACACTTAGTAACACATCCCAGGGAACACATTTAACCCGTTTATCGCACCCTAGTGTTAACCCCTTCTCTACCAGTGACATTCACACAGTAATCAATGCATTTTCATAGCACTGATCGCTGTATAAATGCCAGTAGTCCCAAAAAAGTGTCAAAGTAGTCCCACATGTCCGCCACAATGTTGCAGTCCCGCTAAAAATCGCAGATCGCCGCCATTACTAGTTAAAAATAAAAAAATGTAAAAACTCCATAAATGACTTCTCCTCGTTCGTAAACGCGGCAACTTTTGCGTAAACCAATCAATATACACCGATTGCAATTTTTTTACCAAAAATATGAGGAAGAATATATATCGGCCAAAACTGATGAATAAATTAGTTTTTTTATATATTTTTTTTTAATATGTATTTTAGCAATAGTAAGAAATGTGTTTTTTGCAAAATTGTCACTCTTTGTTTGTTTATAGTGCAAAAAATAAATACCGCACAGGTGATCAAATACCACCAAAAGAAAGCTCTATTTATGGGAAAAAAGGACGTCAATTTTGTTTGGGTACATGTCGCACGACCGCACAATTGTCAGTTAAAGTGATGCAGTGCCGAATCGCAAAAAGTGCTCTGGTCATAAAGGGGGGAAATCCTTCTGGGGATGAAGTGGTTAAAGTAACGCAGTGCCGTATCACAAAAATGGCCTGGTCATTAAGGGGGGTACATCCTTTCAGGGCTGAATGGTTAACTTGCAGGGGGAAGGTTGCGAGTGAGGGGGCCAGATGTGTTTGCCGCTGCCCCCAAAATATTGACCACCACCTGTCACTGGTGTTTAGCTAAATTAATGGAAAGAGCATGTACATTGCTTTACAAACCTATTTGCACATAAAACACTTCATATGCATGGCTATTTATTATTTAACATGAGTTTCTCTGTAGGCTTTAACAGACTTTGCAAAGCTTTTTTTCACATCATCATTTCTCAAACTTAGAGGGTTTATCATGGGTGTAACTACAGTACAGAGCACAGTGCAGACTTGTTCCAGGTTTTTGAAATATTTTGGAATCATATAGGCAAACACACCGGTATTATAGTACACAATGATGACAGCAAGGTGGAACGAACAGGTGGAGAAGGCTTTTTTACATCCTTCTTTGGATTTAATCTGTAGAATAACTTTCATGATTTTTACATAAGATACCCAAATATGAAGATTTCCGAATATATAACAGCATAAAAATTGTTTAAACTAGCACACGCAATGTTCATCAGAGCTTTGCCATCAGAGAAAAACTGGAGGATGGTCTTTGACTGGCAAAAGGTCATTTTTGATGCCTGAAAAGTAATTATGAATGAATTAAAACTGCCCACATTGCAGTTAGAAAGGTGCAATAGTGCTTATTAAGAAAAATATTATAGTGTAAAGGGTTGCAAATTGCAACATACCGATCAAATGCCATTGTGAGTATCAAAATATGCTCTGTACTCCCAGCTAACATATAAAAATACATCTGCATTAAACACTGACTGTAGGATATTATGTTATTCCTGGATGTACACACGTGCAGAAATTTAGGACCAGTGACTATGGTGTAGCAAATGTCAAGAATGGAGAGGTTACAGATAGAGTTGAGCGAACACCTGGACGTTCGGGTTCGGAGGGTCCGAACGAACTTTAGGAAAAAGTCTGGGTTCGGCACCGAACGTTGCCCGAACTTTATCCCAGACCCCGAACCCCATTGAAGTCAATGGGGACCCGAACTTTTAGACACAAAAATAGCGGTAACAAAGTCCTGGCAAGTGCTAGAGGGCTGCAAAAGGAAGTAAAATGGGGGTAAGAGTAGGGCAAGTGCCCTACAAAAAAATGGGGATAGGGAAAATAAAATAAAATCAAATAAAAAAAATTGGAAGGGGGGGTGGATGTGGAGTTGGAGCCTAGAGGTTGACTAGGCCGTGACCGTGGCAGTGTAGGTGGAAGTGGCGGTGGTCGAGGAGGAGGTAGCCAACACTGTTTTATTTTTGTTTGTTTATGATTGGGGTAGCCCCCAAAATATTGAGGCCTATTCAAAAAAACAAGTATACGAATGGCTGTGTGAGTCCGGTCTGAATGCACAAGGTACAGACAAGTCTTGTGGGCTCCATGCCTGGTTCATTTTAATAAACGTTAGCTTGTCCACATTGGCTGTGGACAGGCGGCTGCGCTTGTCTGTGATAACACCCCCTGCCGTGCTAAACACACGTTCAGACAATACACTGGCTGCAGGGCAGGCCAGCACCTCCAAGGCATAAACGGCAAGCTCAGGCCATGTGGCCAATTTGGAGACCTAGAAGTTGAATGGGGCAGACCCATCAGGAAGTACGTGTAGGCGTGTGCACACATACTCTTGCACCATGTTGCTGAAATGCTGCCTCCTGCTAAGACGTTGTCTATCGGCTGGTGGTGCTGTTTGTTGTGGCGGGCTGCTGACAAAGCTTTGCCACATTTCGGCCATGCTAACCCTGCCTTCTGAGGTGCTGGCGGTGGCACAGCTGCGTTGGTGGCCTCTTCCTCCTCCTCTGCCTTCGCCTTGTGCTTCCACTGAGCCCCTGGTGTCATTTGGGAATGCCCTCAGCAGCGCCTCTACCAGTGTGCGCTTGTAGTCGCGCATCTTCCTCTCACGCTCCAGTGAGGGAATTAAGGATGGCATGTTGTCCTTGTAACGAGGATCCAGCAGGGTGGCCACCCAGTAATCAGAAGAAGTTACAATGTGGGTAACTCGGCTGTCGTTGTGCAGGCACTGCAGCATGTAGTCGGCCATGTGTGCCAGGCTGCCCAGAAGCAAAGACAAGATGTGT
>BLSH010546119.1:2551359-2579698 GCA_018402905.1 Glandirana rugosa
AAGGAGTCCATCGGTTGTCTTGGAAGTGGCCATATACCATTGTCCTCATCCTGCAACAGAAGTGGTTGGGCATCGGTGCACTCAATGTCTTCCACTTCTGGGGCAGCGCTATATGGATGGCCCACGGAAAGCACACCAGAAGAGTCATCAATAAGCATAAGAGTCTCTTGCAGGACTTGGGGCTCAGACTGCTTGGCTAATTTACAAGGGGCTGAGGTGAAAGACAGATGGCCATGGGGTTCAGGTGCCAACTCTGAGCTTTCATCAAGGGACCGGGAGGGAGACAATGTGAAGGAACTGGAGGCATTGTCAGCCACCCAATCTACTATCGCCTGTACTTCTTCTGGCCTCACTAATCGTTGAGGGGCATTCTGGCCTACCATATACCGGTGAAGGTTCTGTTGGCTACCTGAGGAAAGTGTTTCCCTTGTGCGTGTAGCTGGCACACTTCGACCACATCCTCTCCTTCCAACAGGAGGTTCACCAACACCACCAACACCAGCAGCACCAGCATCACCAGCAGCACCATGACCCCGTCCCTTATTTGCTCTCCTCATTGTGCCCGCAAATGTACTATGTAGCCCTATGTAAGTATTTATTAATACCAATTAATACCTTTTTTTTTTTAAAACACCAACGTAGCCGGACTTTTTATTTTGGTGCAAGAAATGCACCTCTCACACCAACAGCTGGAAGCTCTCCCTTTAGAACTCGGAGATGATTTTTGAACAATAATGTGTCACTTACAGCAACAGCTAGAACCTCTCCCTTTAGAACTAGGAGATGATTTTTGAACAATAATGTGTCACTTACAGCAACAGCTGGAAGCTCTCCCTTTAGAACTAGGAGATGATTTTTGAACAATAATGTGTCACTTATAGCAACAGCTGGAACCTGGCCCTATAGGAGTAGGCAATGATTTTTGAACAATAATCTGTCCCTCTAAGCAGAAGCCTCTACCTAGTGCAGTCAGATCGTTGTGTAATGCAGGGTTTGATCTGCAATCTGTCACTCAAAGCAACAGTATGTAAAATCTCAAATTACTCCCACAATCTGATCGTTGTGTACGATCGTAACGATCGTTGTGTTATGAAGGGTTTGATCTGCAATCTGTCACTCAAAGCAGCAGTATGTGAAATTTCAAATTTCTGCAATCTGTCCCTCAGAGCAACAGTAGTAGTAATCTCAGGATGCAGGATCAGATGTTAAAATGTCTGCAATCTGTCCCTCACAAAAACACTGGCAGCTTCCTCTCCCTATACTATTCAGAGTCTCAGAGAGCATGTGACTGCAGCATCAAGTGACTCCAGCTTATATAGAGGCTGGGTCACATGATGCACTGGCCAATCACAGCCATGCCATTAGTAGGCATGGCTGTGATGGCTTCTAAGGGCAAACCAATGAAACGCTTGTTGATTGGCTGTCCTGCAGCTATTCAACATCTGTGATCAACTACCAGAACCCAGAACCCGAACGTTTTTTGAAATGTCCGTGTTCGGGTCCGGGTCCCGGACACCCCAAAGTTCAGTACGGACCCGAACGTTACAGTCCGGGTTCGCTCAACACCAGTTACAGAGAAACAGGTACATTGGTGTATGTAAGTGATTAGAAGCATATATCAGCCTTATTATTACTACATTTATGAATACACCAAACAGGTATATGAAGAAAAATGGGACAGTGACCAAAGATGAGAATTCAAATACAATGGCAAACGGTAATATGTGGAATTCCTTTACAGATGTTTGGTTCTCCATGTAAAAGGTAATTTCACAATCATTGGCCATCATAAAAGTATATAAAATTACCAGCAAAACATCTGAGATATATTGTACATGTCATTGTTTTGTTTTGTTTAACTGAGTTTCAAGAAAATTACCAAATTAGTAATTCATCTATGTTTATGGAGCCTTGGTGCAAACTCTAGTTTCAGCGTTTTGCATTCGGCCTGTGTGTACGGTACACTAAACGTCCGGCTTCTGTCGAAGGGGCATGACCAAAAAAGCTATGCTGGTCATCATCTGTTCAGCACTCTTAGACTGCCAGAAAACAATAGCTTAGTGGGGGATATTGCTGTACTAACATCAGATTTTTTCATCCAGTGTTTTTCTGCATCATTTTAGTTTATAGTTTGAAGCCACCTTGGGTTCAAGGTGAAACGCATGGTTTCATAGTTTGGACAAATTCAAAATGTATGGCTGAAAATTCCATCCTAAAGTCATAATGCACATTTTTAAACCCCGTTGCTGGTCAGATGGGTGCCTTAGAGCCAATAATTGGAAAGAGTGGGCTCCCAGCAGATCTATTGTCAGGATGTGCTGGAGCTAGTTAAGAAAAGCTAAGAAATATGTGTAGGGAGAGTTACCATGCTATACAATACTATAAAAGGATATACTGTGCTAAACAGTGTTATTGTCAGGAACCATGAATCAGACTGAGACAGAAGTGCAGTAAAAAAAAAATCACACTTTTTGATAAAATGGTAAAATAGCACAAACAGTGCAAACGTAGTCAAAACATGGGTTTGGTAAGCCCGAAACAAAACCCGTCTTCGATACAGGGAGAATGAAATCCATCTATTACAAGACCTCTCTAACATCACACTACAACATTCGAAGGGCTTTACGCCCATTACTAGCAGTCCTACAAGAGAGACAAATCCAATACCGATGGAAATTTCCATTTGCTCTGGCAGCCTCCAACCAAGGCAGACATGCATTCCTCAGAGTACTGGAAGACCTACCTTTGTTCTTTGAAAACTTAGACATTCCTCCTGTAGAGGTGCCGGATTGGTATGCGGAATTCCGATGACATGACAAACAATGTGGGCCAACGCCAATGGAAGCTCAAGACCAAGGGAACCGCAGATGACGCTCACCTTCTGAGCAACAATCCAATCCCCCAGGTGCTGGTCAACAATACGTCATCGGCCCCTCCAAAGCCCCAAGCACCAGGAGAGCTAGAAGAGACTACTGAAATAATTTCGAGTTCACTCTATGCCAGATAAGTAACATCTCTGATACCTCTCTATTCATTCCGGATCTACACCTCTTTCTGGGCAAAACTTGACCTAGATAGGGTTCGGGACCCCTACAACTTCAAATTTACCAATGTTCTATAACATAACACTATACCGCTCTCACAAAAGGCTGGTTAACCAACCCAACTTTACGATCTGCTTCATACTAAGCCTCGACTACAAAGGCTCTAGAACATGATAAGGTCATTTCACCGAGATTAGAAAATGTAGTCTTGTTTTGGCCTTGAGCATTATCCAACGCTAGCTCCACATCCCTACGTGAACAGCTTGTCATAACAAGATTTTGTTGTCTCCCTACAGGGGACAGCGCAACTTAGTTACCACACAAGGATATCCGTTACGTTGGATTTCTAGTTCCCTCTTTAGTACGGTGTGGACGATGTCCGATGCAGGGTAAATGACTGACTACCTAACATAAAAGCATTCCAACAGGGTTACTAACTTAGGTTAAGAATGACTTTTCTCAAACATGTTATTGCTATAATATTGTTGATGAATATACGTTTATGGTTAAGGCCGCTATGGGGGCATAGACACCCCATTAGGTTAGGTTTCCTCTTTAGTACGGTATGGACGCTATCCGATGCAGGGTAGAGGACTGACTACCTAACATAAGAGCATTCAAACAGGGTTACTAACTCAGGTCAAGAGTTAACTTTCTCAAATATGTTATTGCCATATTATTGTTGATGAATATACGCTTATGGTTTAGGCCGCTATGGGAGCATGCACACCCCCTTAGGTTGCAGCATAACCACACAATGGTTACTTGTCTCCCACTGCATCAGAATGACCCAATACCTACTACCTAAGAATTACATGAACCTTGCAGTCCTAAAGTCTCTAAAAGCATCAGCCTCCTCAGGCCCCATGACCCCCTCTGGTGACCATGATCCGATCGGTCATACGTAATAGTTTACTACTATTTGTTTTACGTTTGTTCAGCATTTTTGTTTCTTCTAAGTGAATTATTCTAAGTATATTGCTTACGCAAGTTCCTCATTGACATCAGGTCCACCTTCACACAGTGGGAATCAAAGAATATATATAATTTGGATCTTAAGCTTACTCTTATACCCTACCCACTGAATCTAGTAGGACACACCCCTAAAGTAAGGGTGGAATTTACCAACAGGACTACCGTATATCATATGGTTCAGTCTCCGACAATTATATCTCTCTCGCATATATCTTCCCCAGATACGGCGAGTCCCCAATCTTCACAGAGCATACTATCTCATTCAACACCCACACCTGGGATAACAAAACATACATTTCCGATTTCCTCAATCATAAACAGCCCCCACCCTTCTTTTCTACTTCAGACCTCCAAAAATACACAAGAAAGGTAGACAAATACTTCAACGACATGGCCACATTTAAAGTGATCTCTCTAAACGCGAGAGGACTTAACCTCCCTGAAAAAAGATCCCAAATTTTGACATATATGCATAAAAACAGGGCGGATGTAGTCTTCTTACAGGAGACTCATTTCAAAGCTGATATGATCCCCAAACTTTTCAACTATAGATACCCCAAAGTTTTCCATGCACATAACCCCTCCTCTAAATCTAAAAGTGTCTCTATTCTCCTAGCTAAAAATTGCCCTCTTCACATTGAACAGACCAAATCTGACCCGGAAGGGCGATATCTCCTCCTTAAAGGGGCATTTCTAGGAAAACCCCTCACGTTAGCAAATATATACGCACCTAACTCTTCGCAAGTCCCATTTTTCAGATCCCTAGTGAACCAGCTCTTGGAGTTTTAGGAAGGGGTACTGATAATGGGGGGAGATTTCAACCTCCCCCTCAACCCACTCTTGGACACTTCCACAGGCTCCTCTCACATCCCTTTCAGGGCTCTACGTTCTATCAAAAACTACTTTAGCAAACTTACTTTACACGATTCATGGCGCACACTTCACCCTCACACCAAAGACTACACGTTTTTCTCAGCCCCACATAACAAATATTCCCGAATTGATGCCCTCTATATCTTTCAAAGAGACCTCCCTCTATTGAAGCAGGCGACTATTGAACCCATGTACCTATCTGATCACCACCCGATAACCCTAACGATAAACATCCCAAGCACTCCACAAAGACCATTGATCTGGCGACTAGACTCATCCATACTGACCGACTCATTATCCGTAACCAGAATACAAAAATGTCTCCAACAATTCTTTAAAGATAATGTTATGGCGGACATCCCCCACCTAACAACATGGGAGGCGCACAAATGCATAATTAGAGGGGAACTCATCACCATTTCCGCAGAACGAAAAAAAACCCGACAAGCCCGCATAAATAAACTGCTTGACCAGATACACTCTTTAGAAAAAGCGCGCAAAAAGCCTCAGGCGGAGGCTACCCTACAGGACCTGATCAAAACTAGAGCAGATCTTGTGGGAGAGTTGGCTACAAGGACACTTGCAGCTAAAAGGGCCAACACCAATATACACTCGATAATATCTCCCAAAGGTGAAAGTGCCACAGCAAACCCAGACATAGTGCTCCAATTTGTCGCATATTATAAACAATTGTATAATCTGAGGCCTATGCACACGCAAAAAGGTCACTCGATGAGACAGCAGTTAATCGCAGAATTTTTTAAAAAATATAGCCCCCCTACCATATCTGAAAAGGAAACAAAAGACTTAGAAAAGCCCCTCTCAGTTAAGGAACTACGCCTGGCCCTGAAACAAACTAAGCCTGGCAAGTCCCCTGGCCCAGATGGCAATTTCTCTTGACCAAGTTGGCTTTATCCCTGGCAGAGAAGCCAGGGACAACACCGTGAAAGCTATCAATATTCACCATTGGCTCACCACACACAAACAACAGGGCTTTATCCTGTCCCTGGAAGTCTAGAAGGCGTTCGATAGAGTGGCCCGGGACTACATGTCAAAAGCTCTAAACGCCTTAGGGATTGGAGCACACATGATGCAATATATTCTGGCTCTCTACTCCAACCCGACAGAGAGAGTCCGAGTCAATGGCCACCTATCGGGCGCCTTCTCCATATCAAACGGCACAAGACAGGGTTGTCCCCTTTCCCTTTGATTTTCGTGCTGACCCTGGAACCCTTTCTCCAAAGCATTAGAGACAACCCTGATATTAAGGGAATCCACATACGTGACAAGATATATAAAATAGCTGCCTTTGCAGATGACGTCCTCCTATTTCTATCTGAGCCCCACATCACTCTACCCAACTTGCTCCAAGAACTGTCATGCTTCAAAACAATTTCAGGTTTACAAATCAACTTAGAGAAATCTAGAGCACTTAATGTATCCCTCCCACCCTCTAGAACAAAGCAAACAAAACTTTCCCTTCATATGGGACTCCAACGCCATCACATACCTGGGAATCCAACTCCCAACACGCCTGCCAGACCTTTTTTTTTTCAGACTATCCTGCAAGCTATGAAGCGCGACCTGAAGACTTGGTCTTCAGGTTTGATTTCCTGGTTTGGCAGGGCAGCAGCTGTTAAAATGAATATTCTCCTTAGACTTTTTTGCATCGGTGAGAAAGGCATGTTCAGAGTTTATATGGGCAAAGAAATGCCCGAGGATTAGCGTAGACAGACTGACCTTACCAAAATTAAAGGGAGGCATCGGACTCCCGGATTTCTCAAAATACCATATAGCCTGTCAACTAACTAGAGTGGTGAATTGGCACTGTCACACCACCACAAAAGCATGGGTTGCACTTGAACAAGCTTTCTCGCCGATTCCAATACACCTCATACCTTGGATAAAAAGCCATCACGCCTTGAAGGAGTGTGCACAACACCCACTTCTCAACGCTACCTTACAGTCATTTAAAAAAAGCTGTAGCCAATATGACAATTGTTCCATACCGGGCCCTCTTATGCCGATCTCACATAATCCAGACTTCCCACCAGGTCTCAACACGCACTTGTTACCTGAAATTAACCCTACTCTCAATTTGCGAGCTGAGTTCTTCTTTCAAAGGCAGAAGTTCTTATCTTTTGACGAAATCTCAAAATCAACACCCAACCACCCCATTCAATTCTGGAAATATATACAACTAGCACACTTTCTAAACAATTCCAAAATGCGGGCAAGCTTTTCCAGACCTCGTGCAGCATTCGAGGGACTATACGCCCATACCAACCCCCAACGACATTTAATTTCTGCTATTTACACCTTGTTATTCTCAAAAGTAGAAGTCAAATAAAACCTAGAGATTAAGACATGGGAAAGGGAGTTTAACATTGATCTTACCCCCGAAGACTGGGAGAATATTTTTTCCTGCATCCATAAGGGGTCTCTCAATGTTTCAGCCTAGGATATGGCTTTAAAATAGTATCCAGATGGTACAAAACACCCATTCTGTTAGACACAATAAATCAATCCACCCCCTCCACATGCTGGTGCTGCTCCACAGAGACGGGGACCTTCCTCCACATATGGTGGTCGTGTCCCAAAATATCCTCATATTGGACAGAAGTACACCATTTGATAACCCAGATTACAACTTATACCCTGGACTTCACTCCAGGCCAAATGCTCCTTCACCATACATCAATCTCACAGAAGCACTACAAGTGCTCCCTTCCACTACACTTATTAAACGCAGTGAAAATTACCCTTCCAACCCACTGGTTGTCTCCTCACCCGCCGACAATCCAGGAATGGTTCAGGAAAATAAACAAAATAGAATAAATGGAAGATCTTATACACCAAGCACATGAAACATCACACAAATTCTGCACAACATGGGTATGCTGGCAACACTTCAAAACATCCAAGGAATACCTACAACTAACAAAAGCAAAATGAAGAATAGGAAATACCCTATTGAAGCTTAGAGAGGCCCAGCATCTTAATCTGATACACCCCCACAGTACTAAGTTATTCCGATAATAACACTCTGCCCGTATCGTAGTGGCTCCTATCTCAATACCGGTAATAGAATGGAGTAGACATCAAAGAGTGGAGGTTACATATAATACAAATGTTGTGACCGTTAAAATAACTAGTAACATTTTTTTCTGTTACAAAAGATTAAAAGTAAAACATCCACATAGAGCATTATTGGGAACAAAGGGGAAAGGGGAAAAAAAAAAAAAGCACAGGGCGGCTGGGAGATATCCAGTCCAAGTGCCCACACCCAGTCACAATGCTCCCATAAGGGGTGCCTGGGTTATCGGGAGGCACTGGAGTGGATGCTCTGAAGCGCCTCAGGGCGTTATCACATAACAGGTTAGCCCCGCCTGGCAACAGATGGCTTCCTCTTTACTGTTTGGGGTCTAATGATTCTTGTTTACTGTTTAATAACTACCAATACAAGCTAATAAGAATCTTGTATGTATGGAAATGAACAAACGCACAATGTGCATTATCTCTGTTAACACTGTTTCTCCCACATCTTTGTTGATAACTACATTTGTATGTTGTGAAATATTAAAATAAAAATAAAATTATTTGGAAAAAAAAAACATGGGTTTGGTAACCAGATCAGGTAGTCAGAACAGGCCAGCAAAACAGGAATCCAGAGATCAGCATAGTCAGAGGCTGCAAACAGAATAAGGAACCAGAAGGGAAGTCAGCCAGGCAACGTCTTTAGCAGGAAAACACGGCAGGGAGTATCCGGATATGTTGACCAAGACGAAGGCACAGGAGATATCATCCAGGCAGTTTAAATAGCCAGCAGGGCTAGCTGACGAGCAGGAAATGAAAACCAGGTGAGTCACTGTGGAATGAGTACTGGCAATTAACAGACAGCTGAGCAACTTGAGCTATGAGAAGAGAGAGCTGAGCCCATCCCTGATATTTATGCAGTTCTATTCTGTACTATACTGTGCTATGCAGTTCTATGCAGATCTGTTCTGTACTATACAGTGCTATGCAGTACTATGATGTGCTATATAATGCTATAATGTGCTAAACTGTAAGTTGCAGTGTGGTGAATTACATACCCTTAAGTTTACTGCTCCATAGACCTAACTAACCTAACCTAACCTCTGTCTACACTTTGCAGCTTTTATTTTCTTTTATGATTTATCGGGGTCTTTTTTTTTGTTTCCGTTAACTTATTTTCTATTCTATTTTCTGCTATAGCTAAATCAGTATATGGGCAGTGGAGGGTGGTGCAATACATTGTTGCAATGCATCTCACTGTTTCCTTTTTTCTTTTTCGCACCATAAGACGCACTTTTTTCCCCCCAAAAAATGGGGGAAAGTGTCTCTGCGTCTTATGGTGCGAATATACAATGTCAACCTCCCCCGTCACCGCCGGGAGCCTGCATTTGCTTCCGGACACATGTGACATCAGCATGTCTAGGGACTGGGCTTCCCTGCACATTCATACGGCCAGTTCACCTGCCGCCTCTCAATACCTGGCGGGGACCTGACAAGTGGCTATGAGTGAATACTGAGCAGCAGCGTTCGGGCACAGACACCTGCAGCTGTAAGAGAAGATCTCTGAAGGGGACAATACCCAGGACTATTACTTCCAAGGATTACCTGGTCTGGTGGAGATGAGCGGCATACACAGTGAGATCATTCATGGGACTTAGTCCCCTTGATGAAACACTGCACTGGCTGTCTCTGCAGAGTTATTTATGGTGCTCACCGATATATACATACAGCACTGCTCCTTCTCTCTCCCTTCCCCCGATCTCCCTGCTTTCAAAACACACTTGTTGACTAACTTCAATTACCGGTACTTTAGCTGCTCTATAGATCTGCCCTTGCTGCCCTCATTGCCACATTCCTCAGCGGCTTAGCTTCTTACACGGACTTGTAGACTGGTATGTTATAGTCCCTCTTGATCTGTTTTTTGGCCCCCTCCTTGTGGCCCCTAGGGACTATCTATCATTGCTGCCACATTATGCTCCTTTATATACAGCAGTCCCAGACCATCGGCATGCGTGCCATGAATGAGCTGCAAGCCCAGGTTGTTTTTAAATGTCTGTGACATTGTTGTCATGAATGGTTTTATCTTCTGGTATGGGCACTGGTAGTGCTGTATTTCACGGGCACAGGTATTTCTGTATTTCATTGGCACAGGTATTTCTGTATTTCATTGGCACAGGTATTTCTGTATTTCATTGGCACAGGTATTTCTGCATTTCATGGGCACAGGTATTTCTGCATTGCATGGGCACAGGTGTTTCTGCATTTCATGGGCATTGGTATGGCTGTATTTCATTGGCACTGGTCAGGCTGCATTTCATGGACACTGGTAAATATTTTAGTATACCATTTTTGGTTCAGAATATTTTTTTTCCTGACAGCCTTCATGGCAGCCACATGTGGGTTTACCCCGCCCCCTCTTTAACCCCATAGGTCCCTACTTAGTATAAATTTGACCCTCTGTTCAGCCCACGTGTTCCTTTTTTTGTCCTCCTCTATGTACCCAATTGCAGATGACTTACCAGAGTCAAAGATGAACAGCGTCCCAGGGAGCGTTTTCCCCAGCCTTAGAGCAGGGCAGACGTCGGGGTTGTGGTGTCCCTCCTCGCCCAGTACACAGCCACGGCGGGTGAGTGGCGTTCAGGCTAGTAGAAGCCAAGGAGAGGCGGCCTGCTTTGCCCAAGGAGACGCCAACTAAAAGCAGGGTCTCAGAAGAGGCGGCTGGAGGAGACTCCATGGCAATATTGTTGCTTTGGGGGGACGTGGTGTCTTTTCTTCCCCTCTCTTGAACTCTCCTTGGCTTGCCCGTCTCTCCGGTATGGCACCTGGAATGCTCCTGCATTCCACGGCGCCGCTCCATCCCGTAGGTGGGCCACGAGTGCTTCTGCACATGCGCAATGGCCAGCCGCGATAGCGAGGCTTGGCTGGCGCATGCGCGGGAGGCCAAGGCTTCAGTCTCGGTGCCTGATGCACTGACGCGGCCTGTCGGGGCGGGGCGGGAGATTTGAAACTGCCACAAGCCCAGTGCAGTCTCGGGAAGGACTGCGGGCAATACGCGGTGGCCTCCCCGAGCCCTGTCACATCCAGTTTAAGGTGAGAAGGGACAGGGGATGGCAGACCAGGTTCCACCAGGGAGGTGGATTGGACTGGCTTACTAAAGTCTCTCTCCCTCTTGACAGACGTTTGTGCCTCCCTTCGTGATGGATAAGTCTCCGCACTAAGGTACGGGGGGCCGCGGGGTAAGGGGTAGGCGCACGGGGACATTTTGAAATGCCCGCTATACCTGTATTTTTGTTCTTCTCCTCTTCTTCTTTGTCTCGTCCTATTTAAGCCCTCCCAGGTCAGTTCACCAGCGGTCCTCTCGAGATCAGAAAAGTGGAGACCCTTCCAGTTCTCAGTGCAGACAGTCCTCGTCTGGCTCACGGCGCCACAGGTCCTCATCAAGAGGCCGGCACCAGGGAAGAGATTCGCATTCTTCTTCTAGACACCACTCCCGCCGCCAAGGTAGTCACTCTAGACATAAAACCTGTTGGGGATGTGGGACCCACCTTCCTGAGGGCAAATCACTCTGTGACAAGTGCTACGCCTGAGCGTCCGGAGAGAGGGAGACTGGCGGCCAACAGATAGAGTCGATGGTCAAGCGGGAGGTGCAACAGTTGTTAAAGGAACTAATACCACCCCGTACCCATAGCCAGTCCTCAACTAGAGGCTCGCTGGAGGAAGATTTCCAGGAGGAGCCGGGATCGTCGCAGTCCAGTTTCTCACCTCAGGCTCTCTCAGACAGCGAATTGGAAGGCTCAGCAGGCTTTGACACTGCCCTAGTCCCATCCCTAATGAGGGTCATTAAAGAGGCCCTGAAATGGGAAGAGCTGGTGTCCTCACCGACAAAACCGAGGACGTTTTTCAAACACCTCAGAAAGGAGCGTCCTAACTTCCCGCTTCTCCCAGAACTAAAAGACATCTTCACAGAGGAATGGGAGAAGATAGACAAGAAATCCACCCTGTCGATTAAAACGTCTAGACTCTATCCTTTTAAGGAAGAAGACGTCAAGTATCTGGAGTCCGCTCCCTTAGTGGACGTGGCAGTTACGGGATTGGCAAAGCATGCCACACTCCCTTTGGAGGATGCGGTGTCCTTCTGGGAGCCGCTCTACAGGAAGATCGACTTAGATCTTAAAAGGATTTATGTAACGGCCGGCACTGCCTGCATACCGACCCTAGCCTTAGCGGCTATGTCCAAGGCAATGGAGATATGGATCGAGGACGTGGAGTCGACTCTATATAGTCTCTCAGAGGACGTGGCCAGGAGTGCGCCCATTCGGGAGTTGAAGTGGGCCTCGTCCTTCCTGGGGGAGGCTTCCCTGGACATGATCCGCCTGGGGGCACGGGTGATGCTGTCTTCCGTTACGGCCAAGCGGGCCTTGTGGTTACGTCCCTGGCTGGCTGACCCTTCTTCAAAATAGGCCTGGTGTAGGATCCCCTTTGAAGGGTCCTCATTGTTCGGGAATCGGCTGGACAAAGCCATCACCCGGGCCACTGGAGGCAGGTCGGGATTCTTCCCTCAGGAAAGACGCATGTTCGGCCAGAAGAGGCTGCAAACAAGGAGGCAAGCTACGGATCGGGCAAGGGACTCCCGCAGCTACAAGCCTGGGCGGGACTTCAGAAGAAACTGGAAGAGAGGCCATACGTCCACCCAGATGGCCACCAAAGGCATAGCCTCTACCGGACGGGATGCGGCTAAATCCTTTTGAGATTGGGCCCGCCCAGGCGGGTCGGGTAGGAGCACGTTTGTTCCAGTTCCGACACATCTGGGCAGCCTCGATCTCAGATGCCTGGGTGATCAAGACAATCTCCATCGGACATTCGTGGGCCTTTACAAGCGATCCGACACTCAGAGTCGTTCCCACCCTGGTGCCTCGGGTGGAAGAGAAAAAAATGAGTTCTACTGGACTACGTGGACTCGCTAGTGGCCCAAGGCGCGGCAGTACCGGTGCCGGAGGAAGAGAGATTCCAAGGCCTTTATTCCCCTCTCTTTTTAGTGCAAAAAAACAACGGAACATGGAGACCAGTTATAGATCTCACCCATTTGAACACTTTCATCAAAAACGAAAAGTTCAAGATGGAAACCCTCACGACGATACAGCGCTCTGTACAACCAGGCAATTGGTTAATCACGATAGATCTAAAGGACGTGTATTTTCATGTCCCAGACGCAGAAGAGCCCCGCAAATATCTTCGCTTCTTGGTGGGTCAACACCACCTCCAGTTTACTTGTCTCCCCTTCGGACTCTCGACGTCCCCGCAAGTATTCTCCAAAGTGCTCCTAGCAGTGGTAGTTCTTATCAGAAAGAAGGGTACACATCTACACCACTATCTAGATGACCTGCTCCTACTAGCGCAGGACAGAGACCAGCTGCTGGCCCAGAGGTCTCAAGTATTATCCACCCTTCAGGAGTTTGGCTGGATGATAAATCAACAGAAGAGTCACCTGGAAACATCACAGGATCTGGTGTACCTAGGGGCCCGGTTCAACACCAAGTACTATTTCCCTACCATCAGAGAAAATTTCTATAATACGGGACAGAGTCCGACGGGCTTTGGCAACCCCGCATCTGAGAGCCTCCCAGTGTCTCAGGGTGATCGGCTCCATGGTCTGTGGAAGATGCGCCCTTTCCAGAGGGGAATCCTGCACCAATGGAGGCTGGAAGAGGGCGATCATTTTATCCACATATCAGCGGCCATGAGGGACAGTCTGCCATGGTGGCTGTTGCGCAAGAACCTACTCAGGTGTCACTCTATCTCCCCATCAGCATGGGTGATAGTCACAACCGATGCCAGCAACATAGGATGGGGAGTCCACTGCGGATGGGAGTTTGCCCAGGGCACATGGGGCCCACTTCCTCACATTCCGGTGTCCAATGTCCTGGAGTTGAGAGCGGCGTATTGCGCACTCCGGGCGTTCCGCCATCTAACACAGGGAAAGGCCGTACTCCTAAGGATGGACAATACGGCGGCAGTGTCCTATGTGAGGAGACAAGGTGGAACACAGAGTCTTTCTCTACTGCGAGAAGTGGAGCCGATCTTCACATGGGCCCAGAGGTTCCTGACAGACATCTCGGCAGTCTACATTCCCGGAGCCCGGAATGTCCAAGCGGACTTCTTGTCCAGAGTACGGGTGAACAATGGAGAGTGGTCCCTTCACGGGGAAGTGTTTGAATGGATCCGGTCCCTAGGTCTCGACCCCAAGGTCAATCTATTTGCCTCCCCGGTCAATCACAAGCTGAAGAACTTCTACAAAAGGGGCTTCTGCCCCCAATCCCTTGGGATGGATGCCTTAACGGACACCTGGAGGTTCAACAAAGCCTATGCATTCCCGCCAGTGCCAAAAATTCTCAGGTACTTACAGAGGCTGAGGTCAGAAAGAGTCGAGATCATGGCAATAATCCCCTTCTGGCCCAACAGGCCGTGGCTTCCATTACTGTCACAGCTGAGCTTTCAAATCCCAGTTCCCCTCCCTCTCAGGCCAGACCTCCTATCACAGGGAGTAGTACTACACCCATGTCCAGAGCGACTGCACCTAATGGCCTGGTTCTTGAGAGAGAGAGCCTAGAGGCCCTGGGCTGCGCCTCAGATGTGATCTCCACTCTGATGAACTCCAGACGGCCCAGCACAAACAGAGTTTATGAACGAATATGGGCCAAGTTCTCTGACTTTTCTCTCTCTATCAGGAAATCCTACAGAGATCCGGGAGTACAAGAAGTTCTAAGCTTCCTGCAAACTGGTCTTGAATTACCTCTGTCAGTAAGCTCCCTCAGAGTGCAAGTATCAGCCTGTCAGCCTTCATGGGGACACCTGGGCAGGTCATCCGCTGGTCCGCCAGTTCTTCAAAGGTGCAGCAAGGTTGTGAACTCAAAGAAAAGTGAGATTCCCAAAGTGGGACCTTCCCCTAATCCTCGACTTTCTGGCAGACCCTGCCTTGGATTATGCGAGCACGCAACCAATTGGGGATCTGGCCATGGAGACAGCCTTCCTGGTGGTGGTCACCTCTGCTAAAAGAGTCTCGGAGATCGGGTCCTTGGGCATAGTGAGCCATTTCTAACTTTCTTCCCGGATCGGGTGGTCTTGATTCCCAAGTTGGCTCGAAACCCAAGGTCACGTCTGTGTTTCATGAGAATCAGGAGATATCCCTGCCTACCTTTAAATCTTCGGAAGCCGGGGAAGCACATCCCTTGGACGTGGGAAGAACATTGGAAAAATACCTGCAGGCTACGGCCACCTTCAGACAATCTGACCACCTCTTTGTCCTCTTCTCCAGCAAGAACAAGGGGAAGAAAGCCTCTTCCAGAACAATCGCAGTCTGGATTGTCCAGATCATCCAGAGGGAATACAGGGCTAAGGGATTGGCTCCTACAGAGGCGGTGACAGCTCACTCAACCAGAAGTGTCTCCACTTCCTGGGCGGCGGCACGCCGGGTAGCTCCTGAGGTTATCTGCAGAGCGGCCTCTTAGTTGTCGCTAAATACTTTCATGACGCATTACTGTGTGGAACCAGCGTCACTGTCTTCTATTTCATTTGGGTTGAAAGTTCTGTCGGTTGACAGGGCCAATTAAACCTTTTTTTTGTTCAACATTCCCACCCGTGAGGTTTCTTTTTTTTTGGGCTAGTTAAGTCCCACATGTGACTGCCATGGAGGCTGTCAGGAAAACTGAACATTTACTATCAGATACTTACCGTAATTTTCCTTTCCTGATAGACTCCATGGCAGCCGGAGTTCCCACCCTCAGATCTAGAGGAGGAGCTAGTTACGGAACACGCGGGCTGAACAGAGGGTCAAATTTTTACTAAGTAGGGTCCTATGGGGTTAAAGAGGGGGCGGGGTAAACCCACACGTGGCTGCCATGGAGTCTGTCAGGAAAGGAAAATTACTGTAAGTATCTCATAGTAAATTTTCCATTTTCTTGTTTTCCTCCTCTAAAACCTAGGTGCGTCTTATGGTCAGGTGCATCTTATGGAGCGAAAAATACGGTAACACTTCATTAAAGTGTATGCACCTATGTATCATGAGCTGCGGTGTGAGGAATTGTGTTGGGTAAAAATGCAGCATGTCTGCATTTTTACACATCACACAGCAACCTACTTCAACACAGCATTAAGGTGTAAATAGAGCACATTAAAAAGTAATTGTGTTGAGCCTGTGTTTATGCAGATTGGAGTGAAAGAACCCTTGCTGTGTACTACCCCCGTAGGAGCCGCATTTTGAGAAACCCTAAATCCAAAACTGGAATCATTGTTCTGAAAAGTTACAAAAACAGTTAGAAAAAAATAAATAAAAATAAATTAAAAAGTAAAAAATGTTGTTGTTTATTGAGTTGATATTGTTATATTGTTAGTTATTGTTAACCATTGATTGCTTTGCAGGAACGCGAATCAGCTGCAGCACTGATCAATTTATTCTGAATGCAGCAGGGTGCTACTCTCAGAATACATGTATCAGTGCCTGCAAGGTGGCAGGAGGAGATTTTTCATCCTTAGTTAAAAAAAGAATGTGTATTCTCAAGCATGAGGTCCTGGGAGCAGCACCATTACGACAACTGTAAAACTAGAGGCGTCGTATATTTGCATCTATGTGAATGTGGTTGTTTCTGTGTGGGGAAGACAATCCAAGAGTTCTGGCAACGTGCCTACAGGTACATACAGAGCATGAAAATAGCCAATAGTGAGCTACCTCTAGGTCGACATGTGCAAAACAGACACAATGGGATTTTTCCCAAAGTGAAACTTGTGATACTGGATCGGGTCCATCCTAGCCCCCATGGTGGCGACTGGAATAAGACCCTTTTACAATCAGAAACTCGCTGGATTCATCGTCTCCAAGCTACAACGTTTCCCGGATTGAATGAAGCGATTTAGTTTAAACCCTTCCTAGAGGGCTATGTCTCTGGGGGCTGGGAACGATAATGGAACCCCTCTATGCCAAAGTTAAATACCCCTCTTGCTTTGCCCACATATCCATATCCTCTTCCACTTCTATATTCCTATTTCCCTTTCCCTATTCTTTTTATTGCATAATTAGTTTGATTGATTTTGTGTATTGATCTCTTTCATGTATTTTGATTCAATATTAATGCTAGGATTGCATGTTTGATGGACATTGGCAGACTTTTTGGGTGGCATATTAATTTTGATATTTTGTTCCATAAATGTACTCATACAACTATAAATAGAAAAGCATTGACCCGAAATGGGATTTTCCCTTCCTTTTATTTTTTTCTTGTCATCCTTTGCCTCGTGTGCCGTTGTGTCGGCGCGCACCAATCCCCACCCGGCGCATCCAAGCCACCTGCCGATCTGGCAGGGGTGGCTACCTCTTCCCCCTCCTTGGCTCGCCCGGACCGATTTTTGGAGTATGGGTGGTCTGTTTACAGCCCCCGGGATCCAACATTTTCCATCTTGTGGACACTGTGCTTGGTTCCTTCCGAGCTGTGTCTCTTGATTGACATTGTAGTTTCAATACTATTTAGTCTTATTTTATACTCATCTCGTTTAATAGCATACTGCTCTCCTTAAACTAGGGAAGTGCATGATCCAAGATCTTCCTCTATCCAAAATCTGCCACCCAGAGGCACACGCCAGTCATCACACACTACATAGTTGCTAAAGGTATAAACCAGCAAGTTTTGCTTTGCTTGTCAGTCCACGTCTACAAAAGGTGACACATTTGTGCACTTGACATGGAGGGGTGGGCCTCTTTGGCTTTTGGTACATATTTATATACTGTTTCCATGTTCTAGATTTTCTATGCCCTTCCATTGGTCCTGGACCCTTTCGCACAGGGTGGCACCTGGAGCCCTTGTGGGGAAGATCGAGTTGGCATCTTCGCGGGGCCTGCAGCAATATATGGAATGACAAGCTTTTTAATTGGAAAAATACTCTTGACTTTAACTTGAATTAGATATACACCATAGTAAGTGTGCTTTGCAATTATGATAATATATTTGTCACACCCAATGTGTCTGCTTGATGTGGATCTTATGTGCTCTCCTCTATTTTTCAGACTTAAATAGTACTGACGTATATATGTACAAGCTATCACCTCTGATGAAGGTCTTAAAGGACTGAAATGCATTAGGTGTTGTACTCAATTATGTCAAATGCTGTATCTTACTATGAAATGTTGATTATGGACATATATCTATCCTCTTCTTTTAAATGATTGTTACTAAATAAAACATTTATTTTTTACAAAAGAGTATTTCTGCTTTGTGCCTCCAAAAAGTCCCACCCTAGAGGGTTTTCAGTTTTAAGGTCCTGGGGTGGTCAGTGGGCTATCATTTTTCACTTTTTTTCTGGCAGAGAGACTCTTTGGCAGAGAGGTTATTTTTTTCATTCAGCCCATGGGCTGAGGGAAAAAAAGAACATTACATGTATGCCCAACATTAGAAGAGTGGGTGTATGTGTGGCAAAGGCTTCTAATGTTGGGCATAAAATGCCAGGACAGTGTACACACCCCCCTCAAATGACTCCTTTTTGGAAAGTAGACGCTCCAAGGTATTTGCTGAGAGGCATTTTGAGTCCATGGAAGATTTTATTTTCTGCCGCAAGTTACCACTTTAATAAGATATTTTTCACACATGCCATTGGTATATTTGGAATTACACCCCAAAACACATTTTGCTACTTCCCCCAAGTATGGGGATACTATACACATGAGAGAATTTTTGGCAGCCTAGCCACATACAGAAGCCCAAAATCTAATGACCACCTTCAGGCTTTCAAAGGGTGTATTTCCTCATGTTGCTTCCTCACTACCTAACACAGTTTTGGAGGCCCTGGAATTCCAGGATAGTACCCCCCAATGACCCCTGTTTGAAAAAAAGATACTCCAAGAGGCATGGTGAGTAATTTGCAGATCTCATTTAATGCCACAAGATTTTGGTAAATGAAGAATGAAAGCAATTTTTTTTTTTCGTTTGTCATTTTTAAAAACTTTGTGACAAGCAATGAGGTCTGAAAATACCCGGGGGGGGGGGTGGGTTGTTTGTACTATCCTTGCATTTTAGGGCCTCCAAAACTGTAATAGGTAGTCAGGAAGTGAAATAAGGAAGTTATCCTCTTTGAAAGACTGAAGGTGGTCATTGGTTTTCTGTCCCCATTCGCAGCTAGGCTCCCAAAGAGTCTCACACATGTTGTATCCTTATATTCAGGAGAAGCAGCAGAATGTGTTTTGGGGTGTAATTCCACATATACCCATGACATGTGTGAGAAATATCTCATTAAAGTGAAAACTTTGTGTAAAAAAAGAACATGTTTTTTGTCATTTTCAAAAAACATGCAAAAAAAAATAAAATCTTCCCAGGACTCAACATGCCTCTCCGCAAATACCTTGGGGTGTGTACTTTCCAAAAAGGGGTCATTTGGCCTTTCACTTTAGGCGAGGCCCTAAATTGCCCTCCAAAACTGTTAAAGGTAGGCAGGAAGTGAAAGGACAAAATTATGTCTTTTAAAAACCGGAAGGTGGTCCTTGGTTTTAGGCCCCCGTGCACAGCTAGTCTCCCAAAAAGTCTCACACATTTAGTATCTCTATACTCAGCAGAAGTAACAGAAAGTGTTTTGAGGTGTAATTCCACATATACTAATGGCATGTGTGAGAAATATATAATTAAACACTTCAATACCAGACACTTGCCCCCTTCCCACCCAGACCAATTTTCAGCTTTCTGCGCTGTCGCATTTTGAATGACAATTGCATGGTCATGAAACATTGTACCTAAATTACATTTTTATCATTTTGTTCCCACAAATAGAACTTTCTTTTGGTGATATTTGATAACCTCTGGGGTTTTTATTTTTTGTGCTACAAATAAAAAAAAGACCGAAAATTTTGTAAAAAAAAATTTTTTTCTCTGTTTCTGCCACAAAACTTTGTAAATAAGTACATCTCCTCAATCACTGATGGGCACTGATGAGGCTACACTGACAGGTGCTGATGAGGCAGTACTGATTGGCACTGATGGGATGGCACTGATGGGCACCAATGATGAGGCACGTATATGCAGCATTGATAGGAGGCACTGATAAGCAGCACAGGCAGGCACTGATAGGTGGCACTGATAAGCGGCACTGATGGGCACTCATAGGTGGCACTGATGGGCATTCATAGGCGGTACTGATGGGCACTGATAGGTGGCACTGGGAACTGATAGGTGGCACTGGTGGGCACTGATAGGTGGCACTGGTGGGCACTGCTGGACACTGATAAGTGACAATGATAGTTGGCATTTTAAGGAGGCATACTCTGGTGGTCCTGGGTGGCATCCAAGATGGACACTGAGTGCCATCCATGTTGGGCACTGTGCCCCTTACCTGGTGGTCCCTAGGTGGGCTCCCTGGTGGTCAGGGTGGACTTCCCTGGTGGTCTTCCTTGTGGTCTCTGGGAAGGCATTCCCTGGTGGTCCTGGTGGTATCCCTGGTGGTCCTGGGTGGCAATCCAAGGGGAGCTGCACTGATAAACAATCAGTGCAGACCTCCCGTCAGGAGAGCTGCTGATCGGCTCTCCTCTACTCGCGTCTGCAGACGTGAGTAAAGGAAAAGCCGATACACGGCTCCTCCTGTTTACACTGTGACCAGCCCCGATTGGTCATTGCTGATCACGTGCTGATCACTTCCGATGGAAGCTCTTTACTGAGATTGGTAATGCGGGTTATCCGGATGGACGTCATATGATGTCCGATCAGGATAACTGAACCACTGCCCGAACATCATTTGTCTGTAGACCTTGCGGGAAGTGGTTAAAGTGACAACTTTTGTGTAAAAATATTTTTTTTTTTGCCATTTCAAAAATGCTTGTGGTAAAATTATAACTTCCATGGACTCAACATGCCTCTCAGCAAATACCTTGGGGTGTTTATACTGCCCTGTATTTTAACACCATAAGAAATATGATAGACAGTCAGAAAGTAAAGTAAATTCAAGTATATATACTATAGTTTTTAGATGCTATCATTTTAATGCAAACCAATTAATATACACAAATTCATTTATATCACAAAAAAATTAAAAAAACAAGTTGTTATCAAATGCAAACAAAAGAAAGCTGTATTATGAAAAAAATGCTAGAAATGTAATTTGCGCACAGTGTTGCATGATTAAGCAATTGCCAATTTAAGCACAGTGCTGCATAGCAAAAAAATACTCTGTTCATGAAGGGAGTAAAACCTTCCGGAGGTCAAGGAGTTAAATAGGTAGTTTGGGTCAAGCTGACCCAAAGAAACTATTTCCTTTGCTAGAAGATGTGCCCACTCTCTGTGCTGTATAAACTGTATGTAGAATCAGCTATAGGAGCTTCCCAAACCATTCCCACAACAAAATCAAATCAACCAGCTGCTCAGCCATTCACAGGAAGCTATATTTTTTATACGCAAATGCAGGGCTGACTCTGATTGGCCTAGGTGCAAAGGTGGGTGGATGAAATCACAATCTCCAGCTGACCCAAACAGGCAATTTAACTTATATATAATATAAGTATATATAATATAAGTATAATATACAGTACATAAGGACAACATTGACATACCAAATAAAGGTATTTCATACATACTGTATACTTTAAATCATAGGGTTAATTGGCTATTGTGGTCTAAGGAGAGGAAGAATAATAAGAGAAGCTTGTGTGACTAAAAAGACGATGATGAGGGGGAGTTGGGTTTTTTCCCCCACATCTATGTTTAATTACCCAGCTATAGGTATCCTAAGAAGTGGGGCTTAGTGTAAGGAATGAGTATTATAGCCAAAGGTTCCAAACTTCACAGAATCTAGAAAATAAATTATTTTGGATGGCGGTTCGATGTTATTGACCAGGAACATGCTCCTACAGTTTGACTTTCACGAGTTTCATTTGCTTTTTCCCCAAGAGTTGTCTATAGCTTGCTTAGTAGTAAGGAAAAGATTTGCCACTAGTATTTGTTGGTTGCTTGTTGGGCCATTTATTTTATCGTCTTAAAAGTTTTTTCAAAGCCACTTTTACATCATTATTTCTCAAACTGTAAATAAGAGGGTTTATCATGGGTGTAATCATAGTGTAAAGAACAGAACAGATTTGTTCTAGGACAATTGAAGATTTTGGCAGAATGTAGACAGACACAGCAGTAGTATAGTACATGATGATGACAACGAGGTGGGAAGAGCAGGTGGCAAAGGCTTTCTTGCGTCCTTCCTTGGAATTAATTTGCAAAACAACTTTAATAATTTTTATGTAAGACATTAAACTGCAAAAGAATGGTAAAAACCCAAACATAAAAACTTCTATATATATAACAGTAAACAAATAATTCAGTCCAGCACAGGCAATGTTCATGAGAGCTTTCCCATCACAGAAAAACTGGTGGATGACCTTTGACTGGCAAAAAGTCATTTTTGATGCCTGGAAAGTGATTACAAATGAATTGAAACTTCCTAGTATCCAGATCCCAGCCACTAGAAAGATGCAATTGTTCTTATTTAAAATACGATGATAGTGTAAAGGGAGACAAATTGCAACATACCGATCAAATGCCATTGCAAGAATGAAAATATCCTCAGCACTTGCATCTAAGAAATAGAAATACATCTGGGTGAAGCACTCACTGTAAGATACTGTGTTATTCTTGAATATAAGCATGTACAGAAGTTTAGGAACAGTGATTGTGGTATAGCAAATGTCAACAATGGACAAGTTACAGATAAAGAAGTACATTGGGGTGTGTAGACACTTAGAAGATAATATCACCATTATTATGAATGCATTGGTGAGCACACTAAATAAATAGATGAAAAAAAAGAAATTAAGATAAAAAGTTAATAAACTGGATTTAATGGAAAATGGCAGGATGTAAAACTCCTTTGTAGATGTCTGATTCTCCATGGTTTTGTAGATAATATCAACATGAATACAATGTAAGCAAAATAAAAGCATAAAGGTACACTTTCATAATTGATCATTAAACTTTGAGTTTAGAACAGCCTACCTGCTTTTTCTTTAGTTTTACATTCAGGCACTGCTGTACTGCATCTCGTCTCTCCATTCCCTTATGCCTGTGACCTGGAGATCCTGATGATGATGCCGGAACACTCCCAGGCTGCTTCTCACATATAAATCTTAATACAAAAAACTACAATAATGAGAAGTTCCTCATAGCTCCCATTCCAACCCACCTTTAAAGTCTGCATGTGATTTGTAAGCATCAGCAGAGTAAAAATTACACAGCACAACCAACATAAATTTAAGCTGGCCATACATGGATCGAAAATTGGCCAGTTCAGCAGGGACTGGACAAATTTTGATCCAAATATAACCTCTGTGTTTGAACAGAAATCTGTTTACCTATCAACTTCTGTTCAACTGCCCTGTTGGATTTTAGCCACTCAATCAGCACTGCAGGCTATAGACTAGGACACTAGACATGTGCACAAAATTTGCTTATTTTCATTTTCGTTTCATTCATTTTTTTTTTCTTTTATCAGATAATTTGTTATGATGGGCATTCATTACTTCGGATTGTTCGTAATTTCGGATGCATTTGTGTTTGTTACATTCACTAACAGTTACTTTAGCCAAATTTGAAAGGAAATTCCAATACCTATCATTTAATAGTTTATAATAATGAATAATAATAATAATAAAAACTATAATAACAGTTAATAATTTAATTATAATAGAAGATACAAAAAACAAAATTATCCAAATGTAATCAATTTGTTAAACTCGTTGGTTGAATTCTTTTTTTCGTTCTTTCAGATTTTTGTTCTTCCGGACTTTCGGATTTTTGTTATTTTGGATTTTGTTCTTTCGGATTTCATTATTTCAGATTTTTATTCTTTCTGAAAATTAGTTTTTGTATGCATTCATCAAAAGAGTCTTTCGTTCATTCGGATGCTTCCAAATGAATGAATGTGCTGAATTTCATACAAAAACAAATTTGTATCTAAACGAAATGCTCATGTCTATTGAACACTGATCTGTGTATTCTGACAGTGGGAAGTCTCCCCACCATCAGAATACAATGTTACAGCAAGGAGGATTCCACCTCAAATTTGTGGATGGGGAATCAGGTACGTTTTTTTTATTCAACCCGCAGGTTGAACCCAAAAACTGTCTAATGTATGGGCAGTGTTATCTCTTATGGGTTGATTTACTAAATACAAATAGCTTGTTAACTTTGCAAGGGAATTTTCTCTTGGTTTATTGAATGTGGTGACATTTCATTTTACTAAGACTACTAAATCCAGTCAAAGGAAAAAATAAAAAAGCACTGTGTTTTTGCTTGCACATTACTGGAGGATGGAAGTTAAGAGAGCTTTGTCTCATTCTCCCAGCTAAATGAAAATTCTCTTGCAAAGCGAAAATCCTGTGTAAAGTGATCAGCCTATTTGCCTTTGGTAAAGCAATCCCTTAGTACTCTCCTATAGATGCTGTATATAATTGTTTTCTTTGTTTGTTTGTTTTTATTCTGTGATTGCATAGATTTAGGGTTAATGCAATTAAACCACTTCAGTCAGGGGGCTGTTTTTTGGGTTCGTTGTTTACAAGTTAAAATTATTTTTTTTGCTATAAAATTACTTAGAACTCACAAACCTTATATATATATATTTTTCTAACACCCTAGAGAATAAAATGGCGGTCATTGCAAAACTTTATGTCACACCGTATTTGCGCAGCAGTCTTCCAAGCGTGCTTTTTTCTTAATAAATTCATTTTTTTTTAGTTAAAAAATAAGAAAACAGTAAAGTTAGGCCAATTTTTTTCCATATTGTGAAAGATAATGTTATGCCGAGTAAAATGATACCCAACATGTCATGCTTCAAAATTGCGTCCGCTTGCGGAATGGCGACAAACTTTGCAGCTTAAAAATCTCTATTGGCGATGTTTAAAACATTCTACAGGTTAGCAGTTTTCAGCTACAGAGGAGGTCTAGTGATAGAATTGTTGCTCTCGCTCTAACGATCGTGGCAATACCTCACATGTGTGGTTTGAACACCGTTTTCATATGTGGGCGGGACTTATGTATGCGTTCGCTTTTGCACATGAGCTCGCAAGGACGGAGAGCTTTAAATAGTTTTTTTTTTTTAATGATTTATTTTACTTTTTACATTTTATTTTTACACTGTTCTTTTAAAAAAAATGATCACTTTTATTCCTATTACAAGAAATGTAAACATTCCTTGTAATAGAAAAAAGCATGACAGGTCCTCTTAAATATGAGATCTAGGGCCAAAAAGACCTCACATCTCATATTTACACTTGAATGCAAAAAAAAAAAAAAAAAAAAATCTGAAAAAAATGACAGCCCAAAAAAAAAATGGGCCCTTTAAGATTGTTGGGCAGACGTCCCTTCTGACGTCATTTCCGCCCTGCCGTACTATGGAGCCGAGTGAGCGGGGGGGGGACAGATCGGATCATCTCCGCCGCTGCCGGCGGGTCCGGTAAGCGGCGGAGATGACTGGAAAGTGGCGGGAGGGGGAGGCACCTCTCCCGCCGCTGATAAAAGCGATCTTGCGGCGAATCCGCCGCTAAGACCACTTTTATGTTGTTCAGAATCGCCGGCACTAAAAAAACAATATCTGAATGGTGCCTGCAGCACCATTCAGATATCACTTCTCAAAGGTAGCGACGTCATATGACGTCCACCCAACGAGAAGTGGTTAAAAAAGCTACCATCCCCCTTCTAACACCAGGGGAGATCACATAACTGAACTGGAGTGCTCTGAGAATAGGTAAGTGTAAGCATCTTCTTTCTACAGGGTAGTTAGTGTAGGTGTTAGAATGGAACCACTTCACCTCTCACACATGTTCACCCCCTATGGACAGAGGAATGTTTAAATTTTTTGCTATGGACCTGTTTATTCTGCAATAAATATGTCATTAGTAATACTTAACTGCTTGCCGACTGCCCCACGTGTGTGTATATATATTTATACTGCTGGGCAGAAACTCCCACGGGCGAAAGTAGATACCTGTACATGATCATAAATGAATATGGTGAAGCGCATTACAGTGATAAAGCTACTATAGTGCCACCTTGTGATTAAAGTGCAGAGTGCAATTACAAAAAATACATCAAAACGAAAATTTCATATACAGTGACTGAACATGAATAATATACATAAAACAACTGGATTCACACCACTCCAGTGGTATCAGTACATAAACCAGTCTGTGCATAAAAATATTCTTGTGCAAAATCATGCAGAAAGTGTTTGGTGAAAGGTGCTGTATATAGGATACACCAAAAGACTTCACAGTGGGACTACACACCACCACTGGTCACTCTATGTGCTCATCTCCATCTGCGACCCCTGATGGGCCAAGTCACACATTCCCAATAGGGGTGATATCCTCCTAATGCACAACGAAGATGAGGCTCCGGTTGCAGATGACCCCTTGATAAAGTCACATGTCTGTGACGAAACGTGTCGGGGAGGAGCCTGTGATGTCACGACGCACCAAGGAATGCCAGTTTGTGCACTGGGGATACCAGGAGCTGAATACTGCCAGCCTATCCAGGGATGATGGTTTATTATTATTAAGTGTATTGCCCGAGTGTACCGGAGTTAGTGCACTCAGGTTTGATGTTTGAAGTTGTTTGAACTTTTTTTAATGTAGCCCCTTTTTGCTTTCACATATTATTGGGATCAACCTGCAACTGGAGCCTCACCCAGGTTGTGCATTAGGAGGATATCACTCCTAAGGGGAATGTGTGACTTGGCCCATCAGAGGTGGCAGATGGAGGTGAGCACATAGAGTGACCAGTGGTGGTGTGTGGTCCCACTATGAAGTCTTTTGGTGCATTCTTTATACAGCACCTTTCACCAAGCACTTTCTGCATGATTTTTCACAATAAGAATTTATTTTATGCATAGACTGGTTTATGTACTGATACCACCAGAGTGGTGTGAATCCAGTTTTTTTATGCGTATTATTCATGTTCAGTCACTGTATATGAAATTTGCGTTATGGTGTATTTTTTGTAATTGCACTTTAATCACAAGATGACACTATAGTAGCTTTATATTTATCCCTGTAAAGGTATGCGCTTCACAATAGTTATTTATTATTGTTGCTATTAGTATGTAGGTACTATTGTAGGTAAGAGGCAGCAACCACGCTTGATTATTTGTAGTAGGGCTGTAGTGCACTAATCTATATATCTATTACCTGTACATGATCACCTATTCCTGGTTTGTGCCACACACAGGCGCCGGTGACTGGCTCCCGCTGTTTTTGGACACAGCAGGAGCCAATCAGTGGATCCGGTGGACCTGATGTCCGCTGGGACCCACTGATCGTTCCCAACAGAGGCAGAACTGCAGTCTACCTATGTAAACAGGGCAGATCGCTGTTCTGTTAGTAGGGAAGATGGAGATCTTTTGTTTCTGCTAAGCAGGAACACGGATCTCTGTCTTCCCACAGTTAAAGCACCTCCCCCACACAGTTAGCGTCACACGACCACACAATTGTCAGTTAAGGTAACGCAGTGCCGTATAGCAAAAAATGGGCTGGCCAGAAAGGGCAGTAAACCTTCCAGAGCTGAAGTGGTTAAGATTACAATTAGAGTTGAGCGAACCTCTGGAAGTTCGGGTTCTGCTGGTCCGTCCGAACTTCGGGACAAAGTCCGGGTCCGGGTCCGGACGGAACCCGAACGATCGCACGGACAACGAACCCCATTGAAATCAATGGGGACCCGAACTTTTAGGCACAAAAATGGCTGTAACAAAGTCCTGGCAAGTCCTAGAGGTCTGCAAAATGAAGGAAAATGGGGGTAAGGGTAGGGCAAGTGCCCTACAAAAAAATGGGGACAGGGAAATAACTTTAAATATTTAAGAAAAAATAAAAACATAAAAAAAGCAAAAATGGAGGTGAATGTGGATCATCTTCAAACTGTGTCTGAAAAGTATTAATTAACGGTAGAAGCCATACAACTGTTCTAAAATCATCTTCAAACTAGGGCAAGTGCCCTAAAAATAAATGGGGATAGGGAAAATAAATTAAAATCAAGTAAAAAAATGGGAAGGGGGGTGGATGTGGAGTAGGAGCCTAGAGGTTGACTAGGCCGTGACCGTGGCAGTGTAGGTGGAAGTGGCGGTGGTAGAGGAGTAGGAGGAGGTAGCCAACATGGTTTTTTTTGTATTGAGGCCTATTCAAAAAAAGAAGTATATGAATGGCTGTGTGAGTCCAGTCTAAATGTTTATTCTGCACAAGGTACAGACAAGTCTTGTGGGATCCATGCCTGATTCATTTTAATAAAGGTTAGCTTGTCCACATTGGATGTGGACAAACGGCTCCGCTTGTCTGTGATAACGCCCCCTGCCGTGCTAAACACACGTTCCGACAATACACTGGCTGCAGGGCAGGCCATCACCTCCAAGGCATAAAGGGCAAG
>BLSH010546119.1:2584066-2599207 GCA_018402905.1 Glandirana rugosa
TGGTTTAATGTCTTATTTTAGGTGTATAAAATACACGTCATTATGATAAAGAAATATTTGATTTTGACGATAAAAATTCACACAAAAAAATCAAATCTACACAAAATAACAGATTCCTGACACTTTTTTTCGCAACGTACTGTTATAGTACTTTTCCTTCGGAACTAACAGTAATTTTTTGTTATCTACATAATATTCATAACATTAATCACAACTCGCTTGGGCCTGACATTGCAAGCCCAGGCATGGCTTGAAAGCCCACAGGCACCGTACCTGGACCTGTAAAGTTTTTAGCAAGCCCAAGCCAGAACCCTGGACCGAACCCGAACGATTTTTGAAATGTCCAGGTCCATGCCACGGACACCCGAAAGTTCGGTACGGACCCGAACGTTACAGTCCGGGTTCGCTCAACACTAATTACAATACTTATAATACATCTATTGTTTTTTAATGACAATCAAGGCTTCCTTTTCATGATATTGTCATGCAACGCTTTTTTTCACAGTCCTTAGACAATAAAACACATCTAAACTAAAAAAACACACTTAAAAATAGCAGTTTTAGTTTATAAAGAAATAGTATTACTGCACATAAAATATGTGGATTTTATTCTGTAATTTGGTCTGTTTAAAATTACACTGACATTAACATTCTAGTACAAAGCATGGCAAAGTTATTTACAAATGAAATTAAGTGTTTTTTTTTTTTGTTTTTTTTTAGTTTTGTTCAATTTTGTGCTTTTTGAAAGGGGAAATGTGTAAATTAATATTAAAAGTATAAAATATTAACAAAAAAACAAAAAAAAGTTTAAATATTAATAGTAAATGAAATAGCAACAAACAAACAAAAGAAACAGCGGGAAAATACTAGTTGAAGAGAAAAGGAGACTAAGGAATTAAAGTGGTTGTCAACCTGTGACAACCACTTTAACCTACAGGAAAGCCTAGAATAAGGCTTACCTGTAGGTGCCCTGCATATCTCCCAAACTTGCACGGTTCAGGAGATATGCAGTGTTTTGCATGTGCCAACGTCATGCGCAGTGAAGAAACGGCCTCCGTGCCGTTTCTCCACTGACTCTGTGCCGTGACTGGTGGCTCCCGCGACTCCGGCCAGTCACAGAGCTGAAGTCACGGCCTCGGAAGGAAGAGGGGCAGAAGATGGACGCGGCCTGGAGCGGGGACATTGCTGGGTGCTGCAGGCTTCGTTTCCAGGTAAGTGGCACATAATGGGCTACTATGCGATGCATAGTAGCCCATTATGCTTCTACTTTACAGGGTTATATTAATGAAGTAAAACCAATCTAGGTTTACTTCCTCTTTAATTAGGGCTGATTAGAGTAAACTAAGGGATAATAGGAAGTTAAACAGAGGATCAATCTATTAAAACATTTTTCTTTACTTGTCAGGTTGCTTTAACTGACATCATTTGCATCTAAGCTCATTCCTTTGATCTGCATATGAATGAGCCAAATGATACAAAAGCAACTAAATGTCACTTTGTATCTTTGTATAATTCTGTCTGGAGCAGCTGCCGACACTTCTAGAAGTATGTAGTAATGCTGGCTTTATAGGAAAAAAACAGCATTTTAGGGCGTGCCACCGTCCTATAATATTGGAAAACAAAAGTTATGGGATAAACCGAATCGAAGTGGACTTTATGGGCACACACAAGACCAATGGGATTTATAAAGCATAAAATTTATTGTGTTTAATATAGTTCAACATATACAAAAAGATAAAAACAAACTCCAACATCCAATGGAGCATATATATACACCCAATATACAGGGAACCTATACAGTAATGCCTGTACGATTAGATATATTGCACATTGCAAAAAGGATGATACATAGTACCAAAACTGTGAGCATATGAGCAAAGCTGGAATAGTCGACGCGTTTCGCAATAAGCTTCCTCTGGACTATTCTCTTGTAGGCTTTGTAGTAGCCCACTGGAGCTACTTTAATTAATCAAAGCCAACAATTACTGTATAATGAGAGTTTTTTTTGGGCACATGTAGCACACCCAAAGTCTGAAGCTTATGTAGTTCTAAACTTGAAATCCACCTAAACTTCTTTGCAGTTCCTGTGTTTATGGAATAACATTAGTAACACAATGAATTATTTCACTTGTTGCCTGTAAATATACTTAAATATCTACACAATAAGGGATATAGCATTAAATCTCTGCACTAAGTTCTTTGAAGTCCCTAAATTGGCTTTTTTTATGTGGCTACTTTTAGCTAGAGAGAAGAAATATGTTTCACTCAAATTTTTAGGGTCTAATATCTACCTAAAATATTATTAGTTTCACCAGCTTACTCGGCTTTGCAAAATAAAACAGAAATCAGTAGGAAATTATTAATTTAAAACAAGTTTTAATTAATATGAATAATCTGCATTGCTGCCTTTCCTTTGAATAAATCTAAACACAAGTCGATTCAGTTCAGGTTTGACAATTTTGGATAATAATTGAATATATTTTGGGAAACTCTGAGTATGATCTGGATCTAAACATGAGGACCACTGGTCACTGTTGTGGTACTTACCTACATTATCAATATTTGTCATAATTTTCCATCTTTTTAAACACACAGATCCAAAAATGTTACAGTCACCTCAAATGCAGTAGTAAAATTAATATTAAATATAAGAAATAGAGAAAATGAACGTTCTACATGTAGCAGACATTTCTACACAATGCAATGAGCTCTGAGAATTTATAAAGAACATATTCCATCAAAAGAAATAGCGTATTATAAAAAAAAAGTCTTTGGGGAAAAAATGAATCCCAAGATTCATCACTACCAACTCAGTCCTTTGGGTTTAAGAGAGCATTGCACATCATATTATTTATTTATATCTGTATTTTTTTTTAATCACAGTATAAAAGTTGCTAATAAAATATGATATAACAGGAGCTGTATTTTTCCTGTTGTTTTCTACTTAAACACTATTAAATTTAATTCATTTTTCTCTTATATAGCAAATCACCAAAGGCTCTTTTAAGCTGCTAAACTTAAATATGAAACCCGGGATAAGCAATTATTGTCTAAATACAAGAGGTATGTATATTCTTACTTGAACCTTGGGTCCCTCCCACAGCTCTGCTGTCCACATAGGGTATGTGCAGCACAGCAATGTTGTCAATGCTAAATACAAGATAATAGTTGGCTTTGCAAACACATTGCACATGCACACAACGTGGATTTATATCCTTTGTGGCTATAGAGGAATATATTTGAATTTAATATGTTGTGCCCGAGGTTGACCCTTAACCCTTTTGCTACCAGGTCCTTATGACATACGGTCAAAAACATTTGCTATGGCAACTACAGGCCTGTGAGAGAAAAGGTGAGAGACAGGGGGGCCCTCCATGGTTTCTTACACCGGGCCCTGAAGGTTCTGCAGTATCCTTTAAAGAACTGCATAACCAATAAATCACCCAGTGGTTATGTCCTAGTGAGTACAAACATTTTTAAGGTCATTACAGTAGCAGAACTACAAGAGCCTTGGAGTTCCACCACTGTAGGGGAGGAGTTACAAGAGTCTGGACTGTGGTTCCCCAGCAGATGCAGGGCTCTGAGCTGAGAGAGTCTCTCTCTCACAGCCCAGAGCCAGCACTGACAGCTCCCCCTCCCCCCTCCCCCCACATGGATGGGAGAGGAGAGAAAAAGCAAGCTGGTTCTGCTCATCCTCCACCCCGCTCTCCTCCTGTGTCTGCCCCACCCCCACTCCCCACCAGTGCTATGCCTTAGAGAAGGGGATGTGTGGGTGGGAAATGTGAAGCCTAGTAGCCAGAAGAGGAAAGATGCCATCATCCAATGCCTGAGTAAGCTCTCCATCCATTTCACTGTGAGTGAAGTCTTCCCTCTCCCTCCCTTCTCTCTGCCGCCAGTGAGTAAACTAATGTAAGAAGGACTCAGATGTAAGGAGAGTTTACAGAGACCCCCCTTGAATTTTACGTGGAAATTATATGCAGACTCTGATGTCAGGGGGCTCTGCAGACTCCAGTGTAAGGGGAGCTCTGTGGACTCTGATGTAAGGGGGGCTCTGTGGACTCTGATGTAAGGGGGCTCACAGACTCTGATGTAAGGGGGCTCACAGACTCTGATGTAAGGGGGCCCTGTGGACACTGATGTGAGAGGGCTCTACAGACTCTGATGTAACCCATAAAGGTAGAAATTGTGCTGCAAGTTTGAAAATGACTTGCTAAGCTGTTGCTAGACTTGCCAGGCTTCACAAGTTTGTGGCAAAATTGCAGCAATCTGCATTGCATGACTCCAGATCAATGTTCTTTGCAAACATTCTGCAAGTATGCTGCAAGTTCTGGTTTAGTTATGTTGTGCAATAGTCATCCCACCACAGGGTTCGCTGTGGCTGAATGTTTATGCTGTAGATTTGCAGAGCTCTTGCTGCAACTTTGCTCTTGCTAGGGACTTGCCATGAAAATTTGCTACAAATTGGAAAAGTGTCAGCTAGAACTTGTGGTTCAAGTGCTCTGCAAGTGTACAGCTTGCCAGTGAAAATATACAGCAAGTTAACAGACTTACAATTCAACACTACCACAAATTTGTGGCAAGTTATCCTTGCTGTCTGGGATGAGGCACTTTGTGGACTCTGAAGCAAGGGGCGCTCTATGGACTCTGATATAGGGGGCTCTGCAGACTCTAATGTAAGGGGAACCCTGCAGATTCAGATGTAAGGGAAACTCCGTGGATTCAGATGTAAAGGGCAACTCTGTGGATTCAGATATAAAAGGAAACTCTACTGATTCAGATCTAAGGGGAAACTCTGCGGATTCAGATGTAAGGGGAAACTCTGCTAATTCAGATGTAAAGGGGAACTCTGTGAATTCAGATGTAAAGAGTGAACTCTGTGGACATTGATGTAAGGGTGAACTCTTGTTGTGATTAAACCCATATTAGAAATGTTATTTAACCACTGGACCACCCCATGCAGATATACTACGGCAGGGCGGCCTTCCTCTGCCAAATCACGTACCTGTACGTGATTTCGTGCACTGGGTCTGGGGTGGGCAAACCAATAAATATACACTTATTGGCATTTTTTTTACCAAGAACATGTAACAGAATACATATTGGGCTAAATTTAAGAATAAGTTAGATTTTTTACATTTTTTTATTGTTTTTTCTCAAAATTGTCGGTCTTTTATTGTTTATAGTGCAAACATTAAAACTGCAGAGGTGATCAAATACCAGAAAGAAACCTCTATTTGTGGGGAAAAAAGGACATCAATTTTATTTGGGTACAACGTTGCACAACTGCACAATTGTCAGTTAAAGCAACGCAGTGCAATATTGCAAAAAATGTCCCGGTCATGAAGGGGGGGTAAACCTGAAGGGGTTAATCACAAAATCTATATAGTGTATACTACAAAAAACTAATTTGCCATGCACTGCTAAAGTGTTCTGGTTTGGCTTGAAGAAAAGGTGCCAATCCTACCCAAGGCAGCAGGAAGGTGGCCCACTGCAAAACATGTGAAAGTGCCCCACAATGGGGGTAAAGGGCCCCTGGATGAATGGGAAGCACCCTGGGCTAGGAGAGAAGGTGAGAGTCAGCGGGGCCCTCCATGATTTCTTACACCATGCCTTGAAGGTTCTAGTTATGCCTCTGGGTCATTATATGGAACTATAGCAAAACCTTGCTGAAATCATGATGTCTACAGCATCACCCCAGTCCAAAAATTTGTAATATAGTACTAAAATTAAATTTGATTAAACTGACCTAATCTGTCCTTATAACCATTCCGCTTTGGGTCCAGCCCATAGTGTGCTTTTAAATGGGCATAGTTTACTATTCTGAGGATACATTTTATTAATTTTACTACTCCGAAGTTACACTCACTGGCCTGTAGTTGCCAGCTTCTTATTAAGTACCCTTCTTGTGGATAGGCTATCTGCCAGTCCTTGGATTTTCCCCAATTAGAAGAAATGTGTTACATGATCAGTTAATGGTCAAGCAACCATACCTCAAAGTTCTCTTTGAACTCTAGCAGGAATGTCATCTGGACCCACTGTTTTATTAAGATTTACACTTAAAATTCAAATAGGTAGCCAACTTTTAGCCTGCTGGCTATCACAACAACCTACGTTAAATTAAAAATTGGAAAAGATATGCAATTTAATGTGTTTAAATATCTTAGGTTTGCTCAATTTTTTTTTTTTTTTTATGAATTAGAGTACTATTGTTTATAGTTACAAATTAATGGGGTATTCTGGACCTAAGGTGTTTGATTCTAACTGCATATAAGTGAAAATCCAATATTTGCTAAAACACAGGAAATTTACTAAATATGCTTGCTTTTATTTACCTCTGAATGCTCTTGACAATGATGTGAAATAGTGTACACTTTTAAAACGGTATGTTTTTTTAAAAGTATGCTTCTTTTTTTATCACTAATTGAAAAGGAAATGCATAAACAATTCCAGAGTGGAATTAATCATATTTTTAAATAGTATATATTTATACAGTCATATTTATACTCATATTGGAGTTACATTTTTATGAACAAATACATTTCTTTAAAAATTGGCCTTTAATGACCAAATAAAAAAAACCCAGAATAGAATTTATCAAAAACAATTAACACATTTATAAAAAATATTTTTCTGAATATTTTAACATTGCTGATAGCTTGCATATGTTCGACACATACTGTATCATAAAAACAAAAAATGTAAACAATCTGTGTTTTTTCTGTGTCAGGTAATTTCTGAAATAAAATGAAAGCATTCATTTTAGTTTTCTTTCACTAATAAATAATACAACCCATTTTCTATATCCCAAATAGCAAAAAGATTGGTAATTTCCGAGAAACTAATTTCACTGAAACAGATATTGTCAGTTTTGGTCAGATAGGTCAGATTTGCTTGAAAAAAACAACAAAAAAAACCAACTTTTTTCTTTAACCACTTAATGCCAAATCTCTGGCTATATCCCGGTACTGTTTTTTTAGAGCTGCTGATCAGCTATCCCCCCTTCTGCCGTCTTCCGCCACTCCTCTCCGGCCTCCCGTCCCACCGGGAGACCGGAGCTCTGATCCGGCGCATCCACCGCCTAGGAGGAGACCTGATGGAAGCTGTAATTGGCTCTGATTGGGTCTCCTTCCTCAAATTCCGGAAGTGGCATCACAATGTCACCTTCGGTTTACTCGGCAGCTAATGGCGCCAGTTTTAAAAAAATTACAATATTGAGAATGGCCGCTTTTGGTGATCTGAATGCTGCTCTGTAAAGAGTACATGTCACCATATATTACTATCACAAGGGATGTTTACATTCCTTGTTATGGCAATAAAAGGGATCAGAATTTTTTTTAAAGGAACAGTGCTAAAAAAATTAAATAAATAAATAAAAAAATTTAAAGCGCCACCGTCCCCACAAGCTCGCCTAGCAAAGATAACGCATACGCAAGTCGCGTCCACATATGAAAACGGTATTCAAAACAACACATGTGAGGTATTGCTGCGATCAGCAGAGTGTGAGCAATAATTCTAGCAAAAGACCTCCTCTGCACCTCTAACTTGGTAACCGTTAAAATTTTTTAAAGCATCGCCTATGGAGATTTTTAAGTACCGGAGATTGCCCTGTGACTACTACCGTCGGAGGGGGATAGGGGGATGCTCAAAAGGAAGAAAACAAAATCATCCTCACGCAGCACCCCAAGTGGGAGCAAACTGTGCTGTGGTGGTGTGATTGTGGCCCCCCCCCCCCCGCCGTCAGGCAGACAGCCCCAGGGAAGCCACAGGAGCCGCTGAGCCAGGCCCTAAAGAAAGAGAGTGACAAAACTGGAACATTGTTCAAGCAGCGATGGAGGGTAAAACCATCGAATACTTAACAGGGATGGTAATCACGTAGTAACATGAGATAACCTGAGTACTGTGACCTATAGATGAACCTTAGAAGAGACTTGGAGATGAGATGGGAAATAGGAGGAAAAAGGAAAAGTACCAAGGACAGAAGAGAAGAAAAGAGAAAGAGGGTGAGGAAAGAGAAGTGATGGTGACAGTGGGTGGACTCATCTGCTGACAAAATGAGTCTAGTGGGATTGCGATGGATCAAGCTCAAGAGGCGTATGTGAGCCAGGGTTCCTATATTGCGTCATGTCTCTCCATGGAGTCCATAAGAATGCTAGCCGTCTTTTCTTGCCTCATAATCCAAGAAATTTTCTTTTTAAGCTGGCTGAAGGATACATGGGGGCGTTTCCAGGCTCAAGCGATCTATATTTTCACACCGATCAGGATGAAGGTTATGAGGCATTTGGTTAGTTTAGGAATCTCAGGACCCATAGAATTTAGTAGGGCAATTTGGGGGGATTTCCGAATTAGGAGACTCTTGATTTTCCTAAGGAGATGAAAGATTTTATTCCATAGACCCCTAATCTTGGGGCATTCCCACCAGGTACTGTATGAATCATTGGGCTAGTGAGGCCGCATTGGCGGAAGCATAGGGGAGAAGAGTTTGGGAAAAGTTTGGTGAGTCTAGAGGGAACCAAGTACCGATGTGTCCGAACCTTCAGATTAGCTTCAACCAGGGAAGTATTGTAGATGCCCTTTGTGGCTGCAGAGAATACTCTGCGCCAGTTCTCAAGATTCCAGTCAAGGTCCAGCTCACCTTCCCAATCCCTCATATACCGTGTTTTAGTTGAAGAGGAGGCCAGGGAGTGGTAGATCACCAAGATGCCCCCCCTCTGGTCCATGGCCTGACCACAACAAGCCTCATAGGCTGTTAAGGATAGGGGGGATGATTTATCTGTCTGCAAAGATCTAATGAAGTGGGTAATTTGATGAAGCCTGAACCTCTCAGACAAGGGCATGTCCAATTTATTCCTGCAATGTGCTGCCGGGAGTGGACCCATGGGATTAAAAAAGTGACCTATTTTGTACAGACCTTTGTCCAGACAACAGCAGAAGGCCATCATGTCCATCCCTGGAGGAAAAATGGAATAGGTTATGGAATAGGAGGGAGGGTGGATGCCAGGAGAAGATCAAGTTACTATTGTGTTTGATGCCGTTCCAGAGAGCCAGGGAATGGGAGAGAGTAGGGGCCAGTACGGGGGGTCTAGCTTTAGGAGAGCACCATAACAAAAAGTCAATAGTGTGTTTAGTGATTGCTTGTCTCTCCAAATGAACCCATACAGGGTGTGTGCTTCTCGAGTAGATGGTCGAGAGTTGGGAGAGTTGGGCAGCTTGATAGTACCAGAGTACGTTTGGGAGATTCAGGCCCCCTTGATTCCTGAGTCGAAAAACGCGGTCTCTCTGTTTAGCCTGTGCCCTTTGTTATCCCAAATGAAGCAAATAATTAGGCTTGGAATTTCCAAAGAGGTCCTCTCGGGATTGGAATGGGGAGTGACCGGAAAAGGTATGGGAGCCTCGATAGAGTTAACCCTACCTAGCCAGGAAAGACCTAGATTTCCCCAATTCTGCAGCTCCTGACCCAATTTTAAGAATATGAGAGGGTAGTTCGCTGCGTAGAGATTGTCAACAGTAGGCGTAATGTGGACCCCTACATACGAGAGTTGTTTGTCAACCCAGCTAAATTGAAAGTTGTTTTTGAGAATATCGACCAGTTGTGCAGGTAAGTTTATATTTAGGGCCAATGATTTGGAGAAGTTCATGAGTAACCCTGAGAGCTTGCCAAACTCGTCCAGAGTCGTACAGATATTTGGTAAAGAGATGTGGGGCTCCGTGACAAAAATCATGATGTCATCCACATATAGAGTGCATTAGTGGACCTGTGTGCCACATCTCACCACATGTATGTCAGGGTTGGATCTAAGGATGATTGCTAGGACCTTCATGACCAGGGCAAAAATCAGTGGGGAGAGTGGGCAAAGTTGTTTGTGCCAGTTCTGATAGAAAAAGAGGAGGAGTGGAAACTGTGAAGTTTAATTGTGGCTTCAGGATTGGAGTATAGGGCTTTAATAAGGTTTAAGAAAGACGTGCCAAAACTCCAATGTTGGAGAAACGGGAAAAGATATGACCAGGAGACTTCATAAAAAGCCTTAGTCATATGTAATGAGAGGAGGAGCCCCTTCTGAGTAGCGCCATTGTCCCAACCCAATTTTAGGAGGGAGGTGGTGTCGATCACCCTCCTGATCTGGTCCGGACCTTGTATAAAGCCTACCTGGTTCCTGTGTATATAATGACCCATGAAGTTGGAAAGCCGGTTCGTCAATATTTTCGTCAGGATTTTTAGATCATTGTTAATTAGTGAAATAGGGCGATTGTTCTCCACAGCACTGGGATCTCTGTCAAGTCTGGGTATGATGGTGATGAAGGCTGAGTTCAGGTCAGTGTTTAGGGGGTCGCCTGAGCGTAAGTGGTTGAAGAAGCGGGCCATGTATGGGGCGAAAGTGTCTGCAAAATGTTTATAATAGAGAACCGCAAAACCATCGGGGCCAGGGGCAGAGCCGTTCCTAAGAGACGTAATAACATGAATTACCTCCTATGGAGAAACGGGGTCTTCTAGTTTGTCTTTATGGTGTTTTTTTAGTGTGGGGATTAGTAGGGGGTGCAAAAAATCATGTAGCTTGTCGATAGGTGGGGTCCTATCTCCTCCATTGTATAGTTTCTCATAGAAGTCCTGGAAGGCTTTCAGGATTTGAGGGTTTTGAGAGAGAGAACCGTCCTGCAATCTGATTTTAGGAAGGGAATGAACTTTGAGTTTGGGGGCAAGTCTGTGTGCCAGCATGGAGCCTATTTTATCTCTCTGAAGATAGAATCGACCTCCTTCCCATCTGAGGTTTTTCTCCACAATAGCCGTGAGGGCCAAGTTCAAGGCAGTGCATGCTGCTTCTAATTTGCTTAGGGAGGTGGAGGAGGGATTATTCTTATGTTGTTTGCTAGCTGTTAAGAATTCCCTTTCCAAGCGCTCAATATCCACCGCTCTAGCTTTGCGGATCCTGGAGGCCATCTGAATCAGCTTACCCCTAATAAAGGATTTATGAGCTGCCAATAGAGAGAAGGGGGAAATGTTGTTAACATTGTTTAATAGAAAGTATTCCTGAATAGCTGTGTTGAGCTCTGAGACATGAGCTGGATTACTGAGAATAGAGGCATTAAATCTCCAATTATAACTAGTGCGCAAGTCAGGTGGTCTATTCAAAATTATGAGGAGGGAAGAGTGGTCCGACAGGGCAGAGTCCCTAATGAGGGAATTGGAGACCAATGGAATTTGGTTAGTGCGGATGAAGAAGTTGTCTGTCCTGGCGTACGTTTTGTGAGGGCTGGAAAAGTGCGTATAATCTCGGGCAAAAGGGTTCAATTACCTCCATATGTCAACTAACCCCTGGTTAAAAATTTGTCTGGCAACTTTGAGACTTTGCCTAGAGGGGCACTTCTGGTTCCTACCCGGGGGGCGAGTTTTGTCAATGCCCACATCGAATGTTGTATTCGAATCACCTCCGTATATCAGGGGATTCGAAGAACTTTGATTGGCCTTTATTCGGAGCGTAATTCGAGATGAATGTAAAGAGTTTGTTGTCAATGTGTCCTTTAAGTAGGAGATATCTGCCCTCTGGGTCTTTTAGTTCTGAAGTGCATGAGAAGTGAACATTGCGAGAGAAAAAGATGCCCACCCCCTTAGTTTTGTTATCTGCACTGGCTAGGTAAAATTTAGGGAACTTTCGGTGAATGAAGGAGGGGGAGAACGACTTTGGAAAGTGGGTTTCCTGCACAAAGACAACGTCTATCTTTTGGGCAGCGTACTGTTGAAACTTCTTTTTACGCTTCATGGGGGAATTTAGGCCTTGAATTTTGTGCGAGGCAACACGGAGAGGGAGCCTATAAATAGTAGGGTCAGCCATGAAGCAGAAGGAGGAGCACACCTGCTAATCCCTGATCACTTACCTGAGACCCGGTGAGAGTGGTTGGGAGGTATGCTGAATGACTGGATCCTTATCAGTTATCCTGGAGCCAAAGGAGCAGAGAGTCCGGACCTGTCACCATAAAAGAGGGAGAAAACCTAAGAGAGAGGAGAGAGAGTAGGTAAGTAGGAAAAAGAAATGCATAAAAAGAAGAACATGGAGGGAGCATGTGGACCATGCCCCAAATGTCAAGAACAATAAATCCTACTAAGAGCGGGAGCACCCTGTTCGGGAGAACCAGAATTGCCATTCTCCGCGAGCACGGGGTGGGTGCATCATAGCCACTCCTTAAACCGCGTCCCCTGTGAAAGGCAAAGCATAATAAGATAAAACACATATATGTTAGCGAACAGCAAACAATATTAGCCTTCAGGCTCAATGGGGCCCCAGGTAGCCTGCTAAGTGTCCAAATGTCAGCCTCAGAGTTAACAATCAAAAAATAAGAAAGAAAAAAAACAACCAGTCCAACATCTATGGAGGATGAGTGAGTGGCCTCATCTTACTATGTGGCAACTTGGACTAACATTAAAACCTGAGGGAGTCATCCTATATACTTGGGCTAGGGTGGGTAGAGGCTGGGATAGGGCCCATTAAGGGGCAAAAAAAAAAAATGTAAAAGGGGCAAGGGGCTTCATAAAGGGGGAACAATAAGGAGGTAAAAGAAAACTGGAGACGTAGAAGTCTCACAATCAGCTGTGTGATACACAAAGTTTGTCCGTGTAGGACTATCTCCAATGCAGGAGGTGCAAATGGAGAAGCACATAGGAGCGTTATTGCCTTCTCATAGTGGTACACCTTCTTTAGCCTTCTTGGATTTAGGTTTTTGCCAGAGGGTGGTGAGTGGGCTTGAAGGGGACTGTCTCTTGGCCAGACTGGATGAGGAGGTTTGCATCGGTGAGGGTGGGTCTTTGGATATTATCCAAAGGTGTTGGAGGAGGGATTCCCCTTCCTGGAACGTGGAGAATCTATAAGATTTGTTTTGAAAGTCAAATTTCAAGCCAAAAGGAAATTGCCACCAATATTTTATGTTTTTCTATTACATAATTGCGAGGAGAGGTTTCAGAGTTCTCCGTTTTTGGATGGTGAAAGGGGAGATATCCGCCAAGATTTGGACCGTATGACCCAAGACTTGGAATTGGGGGATAGAACGGGCTCTCTTCATCACTTCCTCTTTGGTGCTATAGTAGTACTGTGGAAGGCCATCAGAGCAGGGGGGGCCTAATGCCCTGTGGGCCTGGTCCAGTTCCATTTTGTGTGGGCGAATATCAGGAATGAGGATCTTGATCAGTGAATGTACAGCTTTGAAGACATTGGTTATGCTCTCCGGTAGGCCCCTGTTCCTGAAGTTGAACCTCCTCGATCTATTTTCGAGGTCATCAATTTTGGCAAGAGCCCCTTGCAGATGTTGTGCTGTTCCAGAATTAGGTCAGAATTTTGGTTTGCCCTTGAGACAGAGGCGTCCATTTTAGTCTCCGCGTTATCAATGCGGGTGCCCAGCAATTGAAGGTCAGATTTGATCTCAGAAGTTATCCTTGTAGCAGTCTGGGCGAGGCTCTTGTCCAGGAGCTCCGCAAACCTCTGAAACATGAGGGACATGTCCTGATGCTGAGATGGTTGTGGATCTTTTTCCTGGCGGGTAGTGGTACGTGGAGCAGGCACTGTGGAGGGTGACATAAGCATCTCATCAATGGTGTGATTAAGCAGGGAGACTGTGGAGGCAGGTGATAAAAGTTCTTCTTGAGCTAAAGGTCCCATGGTTCCTCCATCCAGTTCAAGTTTGGAGGACTTTTGCCAGGAGGGGGAGCCGGAAAGATCCGATAGTACGGCCTCCAAGGGTTGTCTGTCTGCCGTCATAATATGGGCAGAGGGATTGTCTGGTGATGGACTATAATGTAAATTGCATCTGACAGTCTTTTCCCACATACAGATTATTAGTGCTGGGGTGTGGGTACATTCTCTATAGAAATTATGTGATGTAGGGGAGGCAAATAGTATCGTTGAGAGGCTAGAAAGAACGTGCAGTCCCCCCTAAAGTACAAGCAAGATGGATGAAGGGGCAGAGTAAGGCTTGAGGCAGATGAACACCTGGCTACAGGAAGGATCCCAGAGTGTAATAGAGTCGGCTCTAGACCCTTTGAATGAGCAGGGCTGAGCTGCTGGAGGGATAAGGGGGCACTATGGTCTCTAAGATGTCCCAAGCTAAATCATGTGATGCTCAGAATCCTCTGATTGTATGGGGCTGATCCGTGAGAAAGGGAGAAGCTCCCTCAGCACTGGGGGGGAGGTTTACTTAGGCCTTGGTGCAGGAGCCACTTCCTCTGTGAGGAAGGGGAGAGGGTGTGCTTTAGGAGATGGTCCCTGTGTATTCCGGAGGCGTCCGGCTCCGAGACCGATATAGTGCAGGCTCCCCTGTCCCCTAAGAGCTGACTGCGGTACCTTCTATCCTGAGTTCAGGCTGGATGAGGGCTGGGCATGTGCGGCTTCAGCTATGTAGGTCCCATCCCGCCACCATCTTGCAGGTCACGGCCTGGTCTGTGCTCGGTCCCGGGGGCATGTAATCTTGGCCGGGAGGTGGATAAAACCCTGATTGGGGTGAGCCTGAGGGTGCGGGGGTGCGAGTTGACCCACTTAGGGACTCCCAAGGCCGCCGGGCTTGCTGTCGGGGACGCCGGAGTGTGAGAGTGGCGCGGGGCTCCGTGTCCATTACAGAGCACCGCGCATGCGCACCGAGTTTGTCGCCATTCCGCAAGTGTGCACGGTTTTCAACAATAACATGTATGGTATCTATTTACTCAGCGTAACATCCTCTTTCACAATATACAAAAAAATTGGGCTAACTTTACTGTTGTCTTATTTTGTAACTCAAAATTTCATTTTTTCTAAAAGAATCGTGCTTGAAAGACCGCTGTGCAAATACTGTGTAACAAAAAGTATTGCAACGGTCAACATTTTATTCTCTAGGGTGTTTGAAAAAAATATATATAATGTTCAGGGGGGGGTTCTAAGTAATTTTCTAGCAAAAAAAAAAAACTGTTTTTAACTTGTAAACAACAAATGTAAAAAAGGGCTCCGGTGGGTAAGTGGATAATTAGAAGGTGCGTTCTTTGGGGATGTACTAGGAGTAGTAACATTTATTACATTCAGTAGTAGAGTTGAGCGAACCTCTGGAAGTTCGGGTTCTGCTGGTCCGTCCAAACTTCGGGACAAAGTCCGGGTCCGGACGGAACCCGAACGATCGCACGGACAACGAACCCCA
>BLSH010546140.1:7344-19230 GCA_018402905.1 Glandirana rugosa
GGAGGATAGGTCCACATGTTACCTCCGTGTGCCCGGGGGGACCTCGTGCCCCGGGTCAACGGTAATGTTGGGGACATCAATGCGGGGACGGATACTATATGTCCTTTTACAAAACTTTAAGACTTAAATGGTCAGGAGGGGCCAGCCTTTCCCTGATGCTTTTGCATCTGTTTTGCCTAGTCACTCCTGATAGGACGACATAAAACCCACGTGTCAATTAAGAAGAGCTGCGTCTGTCAGTGAACGTAAGAGAAAAACAGCATTATTACTTGCACATGATTGGATGATGGAAGTCAGCAGAGCTTCTGTTAATTTATTAAGCTCTGGAGCAACTGCACTGCAAGTGCACAGTCTATTTACCTTTAGTAAATCAACCTCATTGCATGTATATTCTGCAGTAAAGAATCTGTCTGTTCACATTTTTTATTTTTAGCTTTAGTTCCACTTTAAGTTACTGGTAAATTCAGAATTTCAAAACATTTTCCTGTATATCATAGGCAGGGGCGTAACTACAGGGGTTGTAATGGCAACTGGGCCCCGTGCTCCAGGGGGGCCCGTGTGCCTCCATTGTACACCTGGATAGGAGGGATGGCGGGGGCGGCATTTAGAGGAACCAATCTCCTCCATTTTCCTATTAATGCAGGAGATTGGTTCCTCTATATGCTGCCCCCACCATCCCTCCTATCCAGTTTACTTGTCTTCTGCTGTTCCCAGGGTCCCTGTGTGCTTCCCTGGTGCCCCCCACAGGGCTGCTGTCTTCCCCCCTCCTCTCTCCTGCCAGCTGCTGTAGAAGATGTGTCATGATGGAGAGATGGGAACGGGTCGGTAAATTTGTCATTTACCGGCTCCTTCCTTTTCTGAATGAGCAGAGTCAGTGATTGGTACCAATTGGTTCATTCATAACTGAAGCATAGTAAACTGTTTTTACTAAACTTCCGTTTCTGAATGAATGGGAGGCTCGGTGCACAAATATTCTTGCCCATTCATTCTGTGCAGCAGAGGCTACACAGATGGAGATTGAGGGCTGAGGTATGTTTAGACCCCTGATATCTCATAAAAGCCCCCCAACAGATCTCCTAAAAAATGTAACTAATAATAAAAATAAAATTGTAAAAGACATAAAATTACAATGGTAAAAAAAAAAAAAACATAAAAATTAAAAACTACTGACACCAGTGAGGGAACTATCAGGATTGCAAAGGTTGCAATTGTGACCGGGCCCTGGCATTTCACCACCATGGGGAGGCCTGAAGATGGCAGAAAGGGGGCCGCTGCAGGACTTGGAAAAGGGTGCCACTGCGGTACCGCAATAAAGAGACCCGCGATAGGAGTAAAGGGCCCCAGGATCAGTGGGAAGAGGGGGGCCCTTCATAACTTCTTGCACAGGGGCCCTGCAGGTTCTAGTTACGCCTCTGATCATAGGGACTCCAGTGAATGCAGATCAGTGCTTGAGATCAGGGCTGTCTCTACCACTAGGCGGAGTAGGCGGCCGCCTAGGGCGCACTGCCGCCTAGGGCGCCTGGCCGCTGTTGATCCATCACTGGCTGCTCTGCATTGATTCATGTCATCAGAGAGGAGAGCCGCAGCTGGCAGCTGTCTCAATCATGTCATCAGGTGAAGCTGTATTTGATGGGCACAGGTGAGGCTGTATTGATTGGCACTGGAGAGGATGTATTTCATGGGCACAGGTGAGGCTGCATTTGATTGGCGCTGATCACTCTGCATTTAATTGGTGCTGATCAGGCTGGGCAGGGCAAAGGGGGTGGTGTCAGGGGTGGAGCCAAGGGGTGGGTGGCAAAATGAGGTTTCGCCTAGGGTGTCAAAAAGCCTTGCACCAGCCCTGCTTGAGATGTGCACACCTGCTACAACTAATACAACAGGGTAAGGGAAATAATTATATACATTACATGGATCTAAAAATTTCACCCTCCTCCCCCACAACCTTCGTCCAATTATTTAGACTTTTTAACTTGTTTGACTCTAACAGCTCACCAGAGTAAAATTATTAAAAGCAGCAACAAGTAGAGATCACTGATCTGAGAATTCTAATTTCCATCGCCCCGGTATTTGCATACACAGTGTGTGGGGGGGACACCTCCCCTGTCACTCTCTCTATATATCTCATTGTACAGGAGACGTCTTCTAGTTTGGATCTGACCCTCCAGAAACATCAAGATGCTTTCTCCCAGTTATCTGCTGGCTGTCATCTTCATTTCTATTCAGGGTGAGAGATGAGGCTCCTTCCATCATCCTCTGCACATTCATCTATACATTGTACAATAAATACACACATTGATAGGAAATCAATAATCAATATGTCTCTTCCCATCCTCAGGATCCTGTGGAGAGATTGTGATGACTCACTCCAGATTCTGTCGCTGTGTCCCCAGGAGAGACAATCACCATCACATGTACATCCAGTGCTGACCTAATTAAGCATGATAGGATTAGACCTAGGTATATTAGCTATTTAGCCTGGTGCCAACAGAAGTCCCAACAACCTCCAAAGCTTCTTATATATTCTGCAGACTCGCGCCCAACTGGGATCCCGGCCAGGTTGAGTGGTTCCAGATCTGGAAATGTATACACACTAACCATCAATGGAGGGACTGAAGGCGATGATGGAGGATATTTTTGTTTGCAGTATCACACCACCCCATTCACACAGTGATACAGATCCATACAAAAACCTTTTTTTATAACCCACAGCAATCATACTTTTGATGACATACAGTATCTCACAAAGTGAGTACACCCCTCACATTTTTGTAAATATTTTATTATATCTTTTCATGTGACAATGCTGAAGAAATTACACTTTGCTACAATGTAAAGTAGTGAGTGTACAGCTTGTATAACAGTGTAAATTTGCAGTCCCCACAAAATAACTCAACACACAGCCATTCATGTCTAAACGGCTGACAACAAAAGTGAGTACACCCCTAAGTGAAAATGTAGAAATTGAGTCCAAAGTGTCAATATTTTGTGTGGCTATTACTATGTTCCAGCACTGCCTTAACCCTCTTGGGCATGGAGTTCACCAGAGCTTCACAGGTTGCCACTGGAGTCCTCTTCCACTCCTCCATGACGACATCATGGAGCTGGTGGATATTAGAGACCTTGCGGTCCTCCACCTTCTGTTTGAGGATTCCTCACAGATGCTCAATAGGGTTTAGGTCCACAGACATGCTTGGGCAGTATATCACCTTTACCCTCAGCTTCTTTAGCAAGGCAGTGGTCATCTTGGAGGTGTGTTTGGGGTCGTTATCACGTGGGAATACTGCCCTGGGGCCCAGTCTCTGAAGGGCGGGGATCATGCTCTGCTTCAATATGTCACAGTACATGTAGGGATTCATGGTTCCCTCAATGAACTGTAGCTCCCCAGTGCTGGAAGCACTCATGCAGCCCCAGACCATGACACTCCCACCACCATGCTTGACTGTAGGCAAGACACACTTGTCTTTGTACTCCTTACCTGGTTGCCACCACACACGCTCAACACTATCTGAACCAAATAAGTTTGTCTTGGTCTCATCTGACCACAGGACATGGTTCCAGTAATCCATGTCCTTAGTCTGCTTGTCTTCAGCAAACTGTTTGTGGGCTTTCTTGTGCATCATCTTTAGAGGAGGCTGGCGTATGGTCTGAGCACTGACAGGCTGACTCCCCTCCAACCTCTGCAGCAATGTTGGCAGCACTCATATGTCTATTACCCAAAGACAACCTCTGGATATGACACTGAGCACGTGCACTCAACTCCTTTGGTCGACCATGGTGAGGCCTGTTCTGAGTGGAACCTGTCCTGTTAAACCTCTGTATGGTCTTGTCCCCCATTCTGCAGCTCAGTTTCAGGGTCTTGGCAATCTTCTTATAGCCTAGGCCATCTTCATGTAGAGCACCAACTCTTTTTTTCAGATTCTCAGAGAGTTATTTGCCACGAGGTGCCATGTTGAACTTCCAGTGACTAGTATGAGAGAGTGAGAGTGATAACACAAATTTAACACACCTGCTCCCCATTTACACCTGAGATCTTATAACACTAACAAGTCACATGACACCGGGGAGGGAAAATGGCTAATTGGGCACAATTTGGACATTTTCACTTACCTGTAGGTTCCCTGCATATCTCCTAAACCTGCACAGTTTAGAAGATATACAGTGTACTTCCATGTGACGACATCATCGGGCACATTTTAAGTTTAGAAACGGCCTCCGTGCCGTTCCTTTACTGACATCGTGCCACAATTGGCGGCTCCCGTGCGCATGTGCGGGAGTGACATCATGTGGCTCTGGCAAATCACAGAGCCAGAATCCGCTGCCCCGGAAGGAAGAGGGCCAAAGATGGACGCTTACCCTGCGGGGACAGTGCGGGCTTCCAATGCAAGTAAGTGTCACATAATAGGCTAGTATGCGATGCATACTAGCCTATTATGCTTTTACATTGCAGGGTAATGCAGAGCAATAAAGAGGAATTGAAACTTATCAGGGTTTACTTCCTCTTTAATTGTGATCATTAGTAGGGAAATTATTCATTATTTTGCACAAATATAACAGGCAACATCCATATCAACCATCTGATAATCTGCAATAATTTCATAAATGGCATCATGTGGAATCTATATGGTTGGTGTAGATAACACAGACACTGTCATTCAGCTGCAATAGTAAATGGTAAAGCTCTTAAAAAAAATAATGATTAAAAGTATACATAACACAGATCACTAATATATTATATAAGCTTTAATATGTCATTTCAAAAGCAATGTTCAATATTTTTATATCTGCAGCTTTTATTAACCTCTTAACACATACTGGATATAAATGGCAGCAAACGTTCACGTGCCCCACATATATGCATGCATGGGTGGCAAAGATTTCTGCACTGATAGCACACTCCCAGCACAGTAACTGCTTCAAAATTGCGCCCGCTCGTGGAATGGTGACAAACATTGGCACTTAAAAATCTCCATAGGCGATGTTTAAATATTTATACAGGTCACCAGTTTTGAGTTACAGAGAAGGTATTGTGCTAGAATTATTGCTCTCACTCTAACGATTGTGGCGATACCTCACGAGTGCGGTTTGAACACCGTTTTCATATGTAGGCGTGACTTACATATGCGTTTGCTTCTGCACACGAGCTCAGAGGGACGGGACGCTTTACAGTTTTTTTTTATTTATTTTACGTTTTTTATTTGTTCACTGTCCTTTTAAAAAAAAAATTGGATCACTTTTATTTCTATGACAAGTTTTCTGCGCTAATAGCACACTCCTAAATAAAGCATGACAGGTCCTCTTTAATGTGAGATCTGGGGTCAAAAAGACCTCACATCTCACATTTACACTTAAAAGCAAAAGAAAAAAAAAATGTTTTTAAATTGTCCCTTTAAGGCCGGAGGGCAGGAGTTATGTTTGACATCTCTCCAGTCCTCCAAGGGCATAGAGTCCATTGGGGGCCATCATGCCCTCACTCAACTTTCTGCCCATCAGGGAAAAGGATCAGATCCTTTCCACCACTACCGATGGATCCAGTAAGTGACGGAGACAACCGGGACGTGGCGAAAGGGGGGGCACCTCTCCCGCCGCTGATAAAAGTGATCTTGTTCAATGGGTATGCTTTAACTCCTTGGGATATGTGGAGAATATGCCCACATCCCTGGATGCAAATTAGAAAAACGAGACCCTCTGATGGGACTTTAAACCACTTCAAGACCACCCGCCATCATAATACGGCGGCAGTTTGAAGTGGAATACCGTTGTTATGGTAGCAGATAGCTACCATAACCCCGCTATCTATTTTTTCAGCAGACGATTCCGCGTCAAATAAAAGTGGTCTTTGGGGCGGATTTGCCGCGAGATCACCTTTATCAGAGGCGGGAAAGGTGCCCCCCTGCCCGGCCGCTTTTCGTCATCTCCGCTGCTTACGGGACCCGCCGGCAGCGGCGGAGATGATCGCGTCTCTCCCCCCAGTGTTTGTGAGCCGAGTGAGCGGCTGAAGCCGTTCACCCGGCCCCAAAACATGGCTGGGCGGAAGCAGCGTCACAAGTCACTTCCGCCCAATGCTCTTAAAGGGGACATTTTTTTTTTTAGGACTTTTTTTTGTGTTTAAGTGTAAATATGAGATGTGAGGTCTTTTTGACCCCAGACCTCATATTTAGGAGGTCCTGGCATGCTTTTTTCTATTACAAGGAATGTTTACATTTCTTGTAATGGGAATAAAAATGATCAATTTTTTTTAAAAAAAATAATGGTGTAAAATAAAAATTAAAAAGTAAAATAAATAATTAAAAAAAAAAAAAATTAAAGTGCACCGTCCTTGTGAGCTCACACGCAGAAGCGAACGCATACGTAAGTCCCGCCCACATATGAAAACGGTGTGCGAACCACACATGTAAGGTATCGCCGTGATCGTTAGAGAGAGAGCAATAATTCTAGCACCAGACCTCCTCTGTAACTCAAAACTGCTAACCTGTACATTTTGTTAAACATCGCCAGTGGAGATTTTTATGTTGCAAATTTTGTCTCCATTCCGCGAGCGGACGCAATTTTGAAGCATGACATGTTGGGTATCATTTTACTCGGCGTAACATTATATTTCACAATATGGAAAAATTGCCCTAACTTTACTGTTATCTTATTTTTTAACTCAAAAAAATGAATTTTTAAAAAAAAAATCACTCTTGTAAGACCGCTGAGCAAATACAGTGTGACATAAAGTTTTGCAATGGCTGCCATTTTATTCTCTAGGGTGTTAGAAAAGAAATTATATAATGTTTGGGGGTTCTAAGTAATTTTATAGCAAAAAAACCTGATTTTAACTCGTAACCACCGAACTCCAAAAAGAAGCCCGGTCTTAAAGTGGTTATAGACTCCACTCAAACACGAATACAAAATGGTATAAAAGAATTTCTAGTTTATTACAAAATTAAAATAAAGGGGAAAAGGGGGAGCAAGTGATAAATGGGGTACATTTAACCCAATAAACAAGGTGATATAAAAAAGCAACAGAACATATAGCAGAACCACTTATTTAATTCACTACTGTGTAATTGAAACAGAGTGCAACCCAACGCGTTTCACAATTGTGCGTTGTTCCTCTTCATCAGGGGGAAGTGGTGGTATAGCTCATATCGTTCAGGCATATATATAGCATAAATGTAGGTTCTCGTATATAACTAGTGCAGATTAAAAGCAGGAATGAAAGATGCTGCTGCCACTGGTATCAAAAAGTCCATGAAGGTAGGTAGCGATGATCGACCCCAACACTGCCGCTCGTAAAGGGAAAGTGGGAGGGGTTGTGGGGGGGGAATGAACCACCCCACCCACAGCTGGATTCCAGGAGGAAAGACTCACTGAAAGTAGGATGCCGTCTATAATGTGTATAGATACTGTATGGGCAGTAGGAGGGGTGCATGGGAATAGAGCAAATGCCAATGGATATGGTGTATCCATTATAGGTATAGTCAACAGGTTAAGCAAGGCACAATGTGGAGACAAGCTCTTCCAACCGTACATCAGAAGGGGGAAAGAGGAGTGGATGAAAGCCTCAATGCACATGAAGGATCTCTACATGTGCAGCTCACGAATTTGCCACAGAGACCACTTTTATCTTAAAGCGGACCGGCCGCTGTTGAGAAAAATACTGGGGAACCAGTGTATATCGATGGCGGGCGGTGAAAGGGATGCCAGGTTTGGGTGGAAAGGGCTCAAATAATAACTACAGATCCCACCATAAAGGTCCACATGAAGGCACAATCTATTAGGGATCATTCACAATGCCTGCACAATAAATGCCCCATCTTAGCATGTGGACAGCTGTGAGCTCTCAGCTGCAGTGAGCCACAGTGAGGGGACGGTGAGATGCATGTTTTCAGTGCATTGTATTGTTTATCTTTTTTTTTTTTAATTTTCTTTTTTTTAACTTTATTTGAAGTGCACAAAATGACATTTCATTCCAGTACCTGCACAGCGGTGTGGTGCGTTGCACTGCTGTGCGGTGGCATGCAGTTCCTGCCTGTGTGCTGCTGTGAAATGCTACATGTCTGTATTTTACTAAAGCTCACTGCCCCTCCAGTCTACATTGGAGTGTGAACTGGGAAAATTAGGAAACAATTGTTTACTATGTGCACCAGCGGTGACTGACATTTATCCAGTGTGGAGTTTATGTCCTCAGATGGGGACAACACTCCTCCCCGTGTTCCAAGTACTCTCCTGCATTGTCACCCTGTCACATGATCTCCCACAGGGGAATATTAGCTCTGACACATCACACAGGAGGGGTCCACTTTGTCACCAACAAGAAGCCCACCCTAAGTAATGATATGCGACATTTGCTGGAGTGCATGTAGACTGGAAGTGGCTGCAAAGAAGCTGCAAAAGATCAGCAGTCCTATTATGCAGCAAAAGATTGAAAAAAATGTTAGTGCAGCAATTTGTTAAAATATAACATAGATCAATTGTTTATGATACAAAGTACATTAGAAAACTTAGTGTCATTAAATTAGAGCTTGCATGAACCTTAACCCCTTCCTGCATAAGCCTTTTCTGACATTTGTTGCTTGTTAAAATCCATATTTTTTGCTAGAAAATTACTTAGAACCCCCAAACATTATATATATATATATATATATATATATATATATATTTTTTTTTTAAGCAGAGACCCTAAAGAATAAAATGGCAATCGTTGCAATATTTTATGTCACAGAATATTTGCGCAGCGGTCTTTCAAACGCAATTTTTTTGGAAAGAATACACTTTCATGAATTAAAAAAAGACAAAACAGTTTAGTTAGCCCATTTTTTTTGTAAAATGTGAAAGTTGTTACATCAAGTAAATAGATACCTAACATGTCATGCTTTAAAATTGCACACACTCATTAAATGGTGACAAACTATGGTACTTAATAATCTCCATAGACAACGCTTTACACATTTCTACAGGTTACCAGTTTAGAGTTACAGAGGAGGTCTTGTTCTAGAATAGTTTCTCTCACTTTAATGATCGTGGCGATACCTCACATGTGTGGTTTGAACACTGTTTACATTTGCGGTTGTGATTTTTTGTATGCATTCGCTTCTGCGCGCGAGCATGGAGGGATGGGGTGCTCTAAATTTTTTTTTTGTTTTTACACTGTCCCTTTGAAAAAAAAAATATGATATTGCTGTCAGAAGGAATGTAAACATCCCTTGTGACAGTAATAGGCAATGACAGGTACTCTTTATGGAGGGATCTGGTGTCTATAAGACCTCAAATCCCTCCTTTGCACTTAAAAGTGTATAAAACTGCAAGTTTGGCTGTTTTGAATACTGTAATTTTTTTTTTCAATTTGGCGCCTTTAAGTCTTCTGTAAAGTGGAAGTGAGGTCATGACATCGCCTCTGGGTTACTAGATCCAAGACCCGATCAAAGCTGTTTCCAACTTTGTTTGGGTCTCTGGCCAGCCAGCAGACATGCCAGCTGTGGTTGTGAGGGTCTGATGGCAGGGGGATTAACAAGGGGGCCTTAGATCCCCCATGTCTATGAATGTGTGTGAACACCGGTCTAGGGCAGTCTCCAATCTCCACCTCCACTAACACACAGACCAGGTGCTGGCCCCGTGCATCAAAGATTCCAATGAGAAAAAAAGAATTCTGGTTGGCTGCCAGTAAAATCACCTTTATTTCAGCAAGTCCATAAAAACATATCCAAAAACACAGATAGAGGGGAACAGCATCATTAGCTATGTGAATGAGTCTGGAGTACATAGTAACCCTACCCATTCATCAAAAAAGTGTCAAAAAGAAATAAAAACACACACACAGTTGTTGGCAATTCCTTTATTAAAAATAACACAAAACATGTCCCCCAATGTAGATCCATCGTCATTCATTTTAAGAATTACCTCAGGAAAAAGTAGACTTAAATTAAGATACATTGGGGTACCTCATCCATATTAGATATTAGGGGAAAGTGGGGTTAGATCGGTTCCCAACCAATACCCCGGAATTGCTTTGGGACAAAGCTGGAGTATTACGGCACCACTAACCATAAATAGTAACTTCCAAACATATTTATAAAAATATAACACATTTTTATTGATACATCATGATAAAATAAGGCATTGAACCTTCAATCACCATATGATCACCAACATACATCTAACCCCCAAGGGGGAGATGTTGTGATGTTAAGCCATGGATATCAGTAGGTCTCTACATGTTTCGCAGAGATTATCCGCTTCCTCAGGAGAGATATCTGTGGTGGTGAAATCAATAGATACCAACTCATGTATAATACAGTTCAATACAATACATATAAATGGGGACATGTGAGGTGGCTGGCTTACCCACAAGCTTGACCAGACCAGCGACGAAGTGCAGAGAATGATGTTCTCCATCGGCAGAAATAGGGTTTTGTGTAGAGGTGAAAAAAATATATCTAAATAAAAAAAAAAAATATATATATATATATATATATATAAATATATAATATTACACATCTAATGTATGGCTCAGGGGTGGAGAAAAAAGAGGAAGAGAGGGAAAACAAAAGGAGAAGGGGGGGGGGAGGAAGAGGGAATAGAGAGGGGGAGGGGGGAACAGGGGGTTAAAAGGGGAATGAGAGAAAGGGGGACGAGGAGAAGGGGAAGGGAAAAAGGGGGAGAGGAGAGGGGAAGCAGAAAGAAGGAGGGAAGAAGAGGGGGGAAGGGGAAAGAGGGGGGGTGAGGTTTAAAAAAAATAGGAGAGGAAGAGGGGAATGAAGGGAAGAAAACAAGGGGGAGAAGGGGGTAGAAGAAGGGGGGAGGGGGAAAACGAAAAGAGGGGGAGAGGGAAGGAGGGGGAAGAAAAGGAAGGGATAAGGGAAAATAAGAAAAAGGAGGGGGGAAGTAAAGGGGGGGGGGGGGGGTCAGAGAAGAGGATAGTAAGAACCAGGAGAAAGGAAACAAAGTACACAAGCCATGTAGGCCAGCTAAACTGGTAGATAAGACAGTACCAAATTACTGGTCCCAGGGCGTGCACTCGGGCAGCAGTCTGCCTAATGCTATGGCTCTGGGTGACAATAGTTCAAATATATATTGGAGCCAGCCTGCGCAAAAGCCTGCACAGCGGACCCTGAAATGATTAGTCACAGACGTAAATGGATGGTCAGGTAGTGTAAGACCGCTGATGCGGACCACACATGCCGACCATAAACAGGTATACAGAATAGCCAGACTCACTGTCTATATAGAGTGCCTCAGAGTGCCCTGGGATCCTCTCACCACAAAAAGCAAGCAGGGGCGACCTGCTTAACCACTTACCAACCGGAAGGTTTTCCAGCTTTAGGACCAGAGCACTTTTTGCGATTCGGCGCTGCGTCGCTTTAACTGACAATTGTGCAGTCGTGCGACGTTGCACCCAAACAAAATTTGCGTCCTTTTTTTCCCACAATGGTGGTATTTGATTGCCTCTGCGACATTTCTGATCGCCGCTATAAACAAAAGAAGAGCGACCATTTTGCAAAAAAACCCACATTTCTTACTTTATGCTAAAATTCAAATCCAAAAAAAAAATATAAAAAAACATTTTTTTCACCATTTTTGGCCGATTTATATAATTCCTCATATTTGTGATAAAAAAAATCGCAATCTGCATTTATTGATTGGTTTGCGCAAAAGTGTCCGCGTTTACGGATGATGAGAATTAATTTCTGGGGTTTTTATTTTTTTTTAATTTTTTACTAGTAATGGCGGCAATCTGCGATTTTTAGTGGTAATGCGAAATTTCAGCGGACATGTCGGACATTTTTGACACTTTTTTGGGACCAATTACATTTATACAGCGATCAGAAATTTAGATGTCCACTGATTACTGTATAAATGTCATTGGCAGTGAAGGGGTTAACCAGCAGGGGGCAGTGAAGGGGA
>BLSH010546140.1:42594-65414 GCA_018402905.1 Glandirana rugosa
TAAAACGTTTAAACGATTTAAGGACCTTAAGTCGATATTCGACCGGGTACCCTTTGTTAATTTTCTATTTCTTAGACGTATGAGTCACTCACTATTTAACTGTACACGTCTTACCTTTTTAGACAAATCAAAAGATAGTCTATCTAAACAATACTATGACTAACACAAAACAACTAAGCAAAGCCTTAAACAAATCAAAGTAAATCAAAACAAAAACAAATAAGTAAAAATAATCAAAAGTTTACTTAAGGTTTAGAAACCCTGATAATCTTAAACTTATTAAACTTTTAACTAGCTGACTAGGTTTAGGACGGTACAACGTCGCACGACCGCACAATTGTCATTCAAAATGCGACAGCGCTGAAAGCCAAAAATTGGTCTGGGCAGGAGGGGGGTTTAAGTGCCGGGTAAGGAAGTGGTTAACAACCAGCTATTCATCACACAGGATTTGGATCAGTCGATCAATTTTCAAATTATTCAAATTCTAATAGTCCCAAAGATTTGGAATTCATTTGAAAACTAATAAAAATGAATAAACAAAAACAAAACTAAATGAAACTAAACAAATTCCGAAACGAATCAACAAAACACAATCAGTATCATAACAAATCTATCTGATAGAAAACTAAACAGATTTTTCCATTCTGCACATGTCAATTTATCACTCACTGAGTATGCAGATTCTTTATCTTTTAATTGTTTCCCATGGGCCAGCTTATAGCTGAATTCCAGGAATTTAGCAAATTTGCAAAATGTGCAGACACACTATGATTTAAGTCCAGTTAGGTGCATGTGAACTCAAGGACTCATTTCTTTGTTAGTTTTAAAGTGTTACTAAACCCACTACCCTGCATTCACTATATATGGTCTCCCACAGTACACAGAACATGAAAATGCAACCATTTTAGTAAATACCTCTTTTTAGCAGCAGTTATAAATCTTGTGACTTCTATCAGTCCTGTAAGGCTGCAGGACCCCTGATGCTCTGTCTGGACAGACCCTGTGGTGATCACATGCACTCTCCCAAGAAAAAAAACAACTCTCTAGCAAAACAGAGGCTAGGGGTCAAGCTGCACATGATCAGTTTGGTGCAACTGAGCATGTGCAGCTGGTCCATAGCCTCTGTTACATCAGGAGATGGATTAACCTCCCTGGCGGTATGATTATGTCAGATATGTGCGCAGAGGCGTAACTAGAAACTTCAGGGCCCCGGTGCAAGAAATTATGAAGGGCCCCCTGACCCCTGGCCAGGGCCCTTCCCTCTTTCCACTGATCCTGGGGCCCTTTACTCCTATTGTGGTTCCCTTTATTACGGTACTGCAGTGGGGCCCTTTCACAAGTTCTGCAGCAGGCCCCAGGGGGACCAGGGAAGCACACAGGGGCCCTGGGAACAGCAGAAGACAAGTAAACTGGATAGAGGAAAATGGAGGAGATTGGGTCCTCTAAATGCCACCCCCGCCATCCCTCCTATCCAGGTGTACAAGGGAGGCACATGGGCCCCCTGGACCATGGGGCCCGGTTGCAATTGCAACCCCTGCAACCCCTATCGTTACGCCCCTGTATGTGCGTCTCAAAGCGGTACATTGTTTCGCATAGAAATCTGGTGTTTTATATTGTAGGATTGTAATTCTTAGGAATAACTCACTTAAATCTGTCCTAACAAGAGTCTAGTAGACATCCCTGGTATGATAAAGTTTGAAATAACGAGATCATAAATTATAATATATATGAAAGAAAAAAAAAATATAATATAATCAATAACTATAAATAATTATCAAAAAAAATAATATAATAATAAAGGCCACCGGAATAGACGTGCAGTGAAGGAGCTCCGCTGCACCCTCCTGCCTACAAGCCAATTCCCTGCAGATAGAGAGCCATTGCCTGCTGGATTCTACAGAGGATATCCCCTGAGACCGGAATGCCTGCTGGGAAGACTCTTGGAGTGTGAAAAAGACCCAACAAAAGTCTAAACCCCCACCACCGGTCAGTCTGGAAGCTTCTCCCGCCAGAAGAGGCAACATGGCGTCTCAAACTGAAGACACAGAACCATTGCTGGGGAAACAGAGCAAATTTCATGCCCTTATGCAAGCAATTAATAACTGCCTGATTACGCTTATTGGTAAGATTGAGTCCATGCAAATGGGTATCAGTCTCATTCAGAGGGACATGGACACTTTCCCCCCGGGCGGAACACCGCGTGGGGGACTCGGAGGACACACTGCAGATACACTTGGCGTCTTTACAAGTGCTTCACTCTAAGATGAGAGTAATGGAGGCCAACCTTCTACCAGGTGCCAAATTTTCACCTTTCTTTGTCATGGAGAGGGCACACAGAATGTCTGCTACCTGTGCAATTCTGAGAGCTCCTCCAGGCACATTTATCCTGTGCCTGCTTAACTTTAGGGACCGGGACCTGGTGCTCCATGAGGCAAGAAAGCTAGACACCCTGCGCTATGATGGGACGAATCTCATGATATTTCCAGATTACTCTATAGATACTCAAAAGCTCCTAAGATCTTTTGACCATTTCAAGCTTAATCTGCGCAACAGGAAGATGAAGTACAGCATGCTCTTCCCTGCCAGACTCCGGGTCCAAGATGGCGAAGCAGTCCAGTTCTTCACTTCTCCTGAAGGGGCATCAAAGTGGCTGGAGACCAGAGGCTGATGGTAACAGTAAGATGTCTAACCTAATCAATGATCAATCTATACTGCACAAAATATGGGAGGTTTACCTGTGGCCTCTTGCCTACTATTGATCATCTGAATATCTGTTGAGTTTATGGTGGTCCTTTTTGGACCCTACTTGAATATAGACCCCTATGCCAAAGCTCATATACTGCAAACTGTAAGCAACCCACCATCCGACTACCAGTTTGAGCTTTTGCAGAGACCATATGACTTTAGGTAACTCAGTTAGTAACCTATTCAAGTTTGTGCCCCTGGATCGATCCGGGAGTAAATGTTATCTGCAGGGACCATTTATTCGCTTTTTTACTTGCAGGGGGGACTCCCTCGGCGCAAACTCAGAGACCCTGGTGTGCCACTACACATAACCCCACATGGCATGATCCATTTTCAGGGTTTGGGGGACACAAGCACACCGAAATTTGGGGGGAGGTGCAGGGAGGGGGGAATGGGCCCAGCATCGATGTGTGTGCCCACATCTAAATTGGGAGCAAGTTGTTGCACTGCATATGTCCTTTTTGTATTTATCTTTTCAGTTTTTACCTGTTCTAATGTTTCATAGTAAGGAGAATAGCGACCTATTTTGTCCACTAGATGGAGACAAATATCTAAATATTTGTATAGCAGCATGGTGTAGTCTCTGATATGATGCACTGATCTCATGTTACAAATTTAAACTAATGGCATATATCTGTGATATTTATACCCCACTATTGTATCTATAATGCTTCCCTCACTTTAATGTCATGGAATGTCAGGGGCCTTAATTCTAAATTTAAGAGGTCTTTAGTCTTCACGTATCTTAAAAAATATGCTCCTCAAATCTGTATACTGCAGGAAACCCATTTGGTTGAAGGCAGGGTGCTGGCCCTCAGAAAACCATAGGCGGCCTACCATTCCACTTTCTCAACGTACTCTAGGGGAGTCAGCATCCTGGTTCACAAATCCCTCCAGTTTACTCTCCTGGATCTTCATTTAGATCCGGAGGGTAGATTTGTTGTTCTCCATGCACTCTGTGGTAGACTTGAGATACTAATAGTGGGTCTCTACATCCCCCCTCCAGCCACTCTGACCATCTTGGATAAACTAATGCCATTGTTGGCTAGATACCCTGCAGCGGAACTCCTTCTTGCTGGCGATTTTAATATGGTTCCCAATCCGAACAGGACAAGTCCACACCTGATCTGGCTAGTGACTCCTCACTGTCTAGATGGGGGGAGGTATATGGTCTAATTGATATTTGGAGATGGAAAAATTTGGGAAAGTCACTATTCACCTGTCACTCTGCAATGCATGCCTCCTTCTCCCGCATAGACCTCATGTACGCTAGTGGCTCCCTGCACGCTCGAGTCCAGGAGATACAGATACTTCCTCGGGGTATATCTGACCATGCTCCACTCCTGCTAAAATGTAGATTGGACACCCCCCCCGGGGCCAGCCTATGGTGTCTGTCTGGCTACTGCATTTCAGATAAAAGAGTAGCCCCTAAGATAGGAGAGGAGTTGGGAGATTACTGGCTGCATAATATGGGTGGTGCGACCCCCCCCCCCTCAATTTACTTGGGACACTTTTAAGGTGTTTGCCAGGGGCCAGCATCAACTGGCCATTGCTAAGGTTCATAAGGAGACTGGTCTGGCACTAGAGGAGGCAGAATGTAGGGTTCAGGAGCTAGAGTCAGAATATACAACTACAAAAGATATGGTTGATATATGATAACATGGTTACCTTATACAAAGAATTTTCCTTGCTGAGAGTTACCTCCTGCAAGAAAATTGTCCTGATGCAATCACAGAGAATCTTTGCACAGGGGGAGAGAACAGGCAGGCTATTGGCATGGCTAGCTAGGGAGCACTCAACCTCCTCACACATAGCCACTATAAGGGATGACAAATGAGATGTGCAATCTGACCCCCTAGTGATTAACAACCACTTTGCACAATTCTATAAAACACTTTACACGACCCGGGTGAATTTTACAGCAGCCACCGTACAAATATTCCTTAACCAAATAGAGTTTCCACAGCTATCCACTTCAGCTCGAACCAAACTAGATGCCCCCATAACACTGAAGGAAGTCCAAATGGCCATTGTATCCCTTCAATCTGGCCCAGATGGAATACCAGCAGAATTCTACAAAACGCATATAGACCTCATACCCCGCCAACTACATACTATCCTACTTGAGATGTTAGAGGAAGCTTCCCTCCTACCCTCAATGTCTGAGGCGATTATTGTGGTGGTGCCCAAGCCTGGTAAGGACCCTGAGCTATGCAAATCATACCGCCTGATATCGCTCCTAAATGTGAATGCTAAGGTGGTCACAAAAATCCTGGCAAACCGACTTAACTCTGTGATTTTGTCCTTGGTTCCCGGAGACCAAACGGGATTTATGCTGGGCAAGGGTACTGACATTAATCTACGTTGCTTGTACACTAACATCTCCCAGGCTTCCACGACCAGCACTTCTGGGGTTGTGGCCTCACTAGACGCTGAGAAGGCCTTCGACTCGGTAGAGTGGAAGTTCCTCTGGCAGGTCCTTGGGAAATTCAGGTTTGGCCCCAAATTTATATCCTGGGTACAGCTCATGCATAGGAACCTCTCGGCAAGAGTCAGGATTAACAGGCTGCTCTCACCCCATTTGTGTAACAAAGGGGTACAAGACAAGGATGCCCTCTATCCCCGGCGCTATTTGCACTGGTGATGAAGCCCCTAGCCATTATGATTAGATCATCAGATGCCATTGAGGGAATCATTGTGGGTCAACTGATAGAAAAAAATCTTATATGCGGACGATTATTTGTCCCACGCATCCACCTCCCTTGAGGCTGCCCTGGAACTTATCAAACAATATGGCTCCTTCTCCGGTATTAAAATTAATTGGAATAAATCTGTGCTCTTTCCACTGTCTCAGTCCCCCCTACTCTCACGGCCCACATGCCTCTAACCACAGTAGATAAATTCAAATACCTGGGCATTGAAATCCAGAGAACATAGGACAAATACCTCACTGATAATGTATATCCGGTGCTCCAACTACTTATTACCAAATGCCAGGCATGGAGTACTCTGCCTCTCTCCCCAGTTGGGAGGATTAACCTCCTTAAAATGACCTTTCTCCCTAAACTGCTATATGTGTTCTGCAACACTCCAGTCCCTATCCCCAATTCTTTTTTCAAAAAATTGGATCAAGTTGTGGGTTCCTTTATGTGGACGGGGTCTCTCCCTAGAGTGGCCAAAGATATTTTACAAATGCCGCTCTCCCTGGGGGGATTGGCACTTCCATGTTTCCGAAAATACTACTGGGCAGCAGTTGCGGTTACAGTTAGGTGGTGGTTAACACAGTCACAATCTAACCCGGCGCTTAATCTAGAAGCGGCTATACTTGGCTCCTATGCAGCACTGAATAACATAGTATTCAGAGGGCCCAAAGCACACCTAAGAAGAACGATTCTGATGCGCACCACAATATGGGTTTGGGAACAGATGTCTGCGAAACTCAACGACACAGACACAACACTCCTCTGTGGGGGAACCCTAGACTGCCGGACCTTCAATCTATACTAGACCCTGCTTTGTGGGCTAGCTATGAGATTAAAATAATAAACCATATTAAGCCTGAAGGGGTCCTGCTATCCTACAATCAGCTACATACTGACTTTAAGCTCCCCTCATTTATGTTCTTCAGATACCTCCAGCTACACCATGCAATGCAGGCGCATTTCCCAGATAGGATAGTTGTACAATCTCATGTGGTCGAGCGCTTCCTCATAGCTGAAAAGGTGGATAAGATACTCTCCTCACTCTACATTAGAATAACTTCAATAGACTCAGGTAATGGAACTGCTCTACTCCATAAATGGAGAACGGATTTCCCTGCACTGTCAGATAATGATTGGGAAGAAGGGATTCAACAGTATATCCCAATCATTGTATCCTCTAGGAATAGGTATGTACAGCTCATGTTCTTGCATAGAGCCTACTACACCCCTCAAAGACTATTCAGAATTTACCCGTCACAGTCTGATAGATGTCCCGAATGCACTACTGAGATGGGTACGTTTCTACATGTTGTCTGGTCCTGTCCGATTATCCAACAATTTTGGACAGAGGTGACTCAGGAAATTAGTTTGGTGGACGAAGTAACCCTCGGCCTTGACCCTGTTTTCCTATTGCTGGAGGTTACTGATCTGGTTACCACCAACACCCAAAAAAAAGTTTCATTTTTTATGCAGCATTCTATGCAAGGAAGGCTATCCTGCTTACAGTATCTCACAGAAATGAGTACACCCCTCACATTTTTGTAAATATTTTATTATATCTTTTCATGTGACAACACTGATGAAATTACACTTTGCTACAATGTAAAGTAGTGAGTGTACAGCTCGTATAACAGTGTAAATTTGCTGCCCCCTCAAAATAACTCAACACACAGCCATTATTGTCTAAACTGCTGGCAACAAAAGTGAGTACACCCCTAAGTGAAAATGTCCAAATTGGGCCTCAAGTGTCAATATTTGTGTGGCCACCATTATTTTCCAGCACTGCCTTAACCCTCTTGAGCATGGAGTTCACCAGAGCTTCACAGGTTGCCACTGGAGTCCTCTTCCACTCTTCCATGACGACATCACAGAGCTGGTGGATGTTAGATACCTTGCGTTCCTCCACCTTCTGTTTGAGGATGCCCCAGAGATGCTCAATAGGGTTTAGGTCTGGAGACATGCTTGGCCAGTCCATTACCTTTACCCTCAGCTTCTTTAGCAAGGCAGTGGCCATCTTGGAGATGTGCTTGGGGTTGTTATCATGTTGGAATACTGCCTTGTGGCCCAGTCTCCAAAGGGAGGGGATCATGCTCTGCTTCAGTATGCCACATGTTGGCATTCATGGTTCCCTCAATGAACTGTAGCTCCCTAGTGCCAGCAGCACTCATGCAGCCCCAGACCATGACACTCCCACCACCATGCTTGACTGTAGGCAAGATACACTTGTCTTTGTACTCCTCACCTGGTTGCCACCACACACAATTGACACCATCGGAACCAAATACGTTTATCTTGGTCTCATCAGGGCATGGTTCCAGTAATCCATGCCCTTAGTCTGCCTGTCTGCTTGTCTTCAGCAAACTGCACATTTTCTTGTGCATCATCTTTAGAAGACGCTTCCTTCTGGGACGACTGCCATGAAAGAAGTGTGCAGCATATGGTCTAAGCACTGACAGGCTGACCACCACCCCTTCAACCTCTGCAGCAATGCTGGCAGCACTCATACGTCTATTTCCCAAAGGCAACTCCTGGATATGATGCTGAGCACATGCAGTCAACTCCTTTGGTCGACCATAGCGTGGCCTGTTCTGAGTGGAAGCTGTCCTCTTAAACCGCTATGGTCTTGGCCACCGTGCTGCAGCTCAGTTTCAGGGTCTTGGCAATCTTCTTCTAGGCCATCTTTATGTAGAGCAACAATTCTTTTTTCAGATCCTCAGAGAGTTCTTTGCCCTGAGGTGCCATGTTGAAATTCCAGTGACCAATATGAGTGAGAGTAATAACACTAAATTAAACACACCTGCTCCCCATTCCCACCTAAGACCTTGTAACACTAACGAGTCAATTGACACTGGGGAGGGAAAATGGCTAATTGAGCCCAATTTGGACATTTTTACTTAGGGGTGTACTCACTTTTGTTGCCAGTGGTTTAGACATTAATGGCTGTGTGTTGAGTTATTTTGAGGAGACAACAAATTTACACTGTTATACAAGCTGTACACTCACTACTTTACATTGTAGCAAAGTGTCATTTCTTCAGTGTTGTCACATGAAAAGATAGAATAAAATATTTACAAAAATGTGAGGGGTGTACTCACTTTTGTGAGATACTGTAATGGAAGACCACCCATCCCACATTGACACAATGGAAATCTCTAATAAACTCAGTCTTACTGCTCTACAAACTCACCTAAATAAACTGTAAATGCCCTAAAAAATTTGAGAAAATCTGGGGAGGATGGGTTAAGAATTAAGAACCTATTTTTTGGCACTCTTTTTACTCCTCCTCAGCTCCCAAAATCCCCTAGTCCACCATCAAACACTTCACTGTACCTGATATCTATAATTGTTTGCTTTCACAAGCTTTGTTTGACTATATGTATCATACCTGCACACTATTGAGGGAAAAATGTAACAAAAGACGTTCTTGAATGCTATACTTGTCTGTACAATCAGATATCCTACCTATTTTACTGAACTAACTCTGTGATAATGTAAGCTGTATCTCCTTATTTGGATAAATAAAAAACTTTTCTGTTAAAATAAACCAAGTCAAAAACACTGAAATTTGCTCAGTTGCAGAGTTGTCGCTGTCGCCACTTTCAGTGTCTGATGATAAATTTCCCCAAAAATCAGTATCACTCAATTCTGCAAATGATTCTTATTCACTATCGCTGTTTTCTAGCTGGTCAAAAACGGCTTTTGACTTAAAGAGACACTTTTTGGTTGCCATGGACATTCTCAAGTTTCCAGGCAGAAAGAATGGCATGTATAATATAAAAGTGCATGCAGGGCAATGGAGAAAGCAGTAGGGACAAAAGGAATGTGAAATGATTTGATACAGTCATGTAATCTTACAGAGTGTGTGTGTTTCACTTTTTTAATTTGCCGCCGGGCTCCGCCCCCATGCGATTTGACGCTTGCAGGGAACGGAGCCCGGAACCCAGAGGCATTGGGCGAAGATTCCGCCGGAGGACACAGCGGGGGACATCGCAGGATCCTGGGTACAAGGTAAGTAACGCTGCCTGGATCCTGCGATGTGATTCCGAGTGTGGCTTGGGGTTACCGCTTTTGGTAGTAAAAATTAACCCACCACACTCGGGATAACCACCAGGAAGGCTACGGACTGTGAAAGAAGGAGAGGATCAGAGAAGATGGGATCAAACAGCTTTTTCCCACAATGCAGAGAATTAACCCCTTAAGTTCCATAGTGAGAATAACAAGCATACTATGCTGCATATATAGACTGATTTTACTGTTGCGGCTTTAGTAACAGTTTAAGTATTGCTGAATGCACAGCAAGGCAGGTTGCCACCAAAATCAAATATGTTTTGGATGGAGTTGTTTCCATTTGTATCGTTTGTTCCATTTTCCAAATAAAAATATTTCTTGACATCATTCTTTCATGCAATTGTAGCCCTCCCCATAGTAATAAGTGCTTTATTGGAATTTATTTTTGCTAGGAGAGGTGAATTTAGTCAGGCCCAACTGTAGTGCAGGCCTGAATGTTTTGATCTGAGCAGGGGAGTGGCTCAGGGAGGCTAGAGATTGCAGGAAGGAAAATCCCTTGGATACTCCTCCCCTTTGTTTTGAAAAGGCTCTGGAAAAGGGGATGGATGAGGAGGTGTAACTTTCTGAAGTATGTTAAGGAATCCTGACCAATCCCCAACCTGGATTGGCAGGGAGTCCTCATAAATTCCTTTTGGGCCTAACGGTGAAGAAACAAGTGTTGTGCAGGAGAGAAGTGAAGGACTGTAACGGTCAGCAAGCATCAGTGCTGGAGGAAGAATGAATGTATATACAGTCGGTGTATATAGAAGGTCCCGTGATTTGAACTTTGGGCATCCCACAGTCATCCCTATCCCTATCCAAGTCTATCCCCTAAATAAAACAACAAAACAAAGTACTGGCCTGTTCAGTGATTCCAGGTGTGTGGAAAATCGTGTGATAGCAGGCAGGTGGACCACAACTACCAGCCACCCCCAAGGGGGAACATGGCTACACAATGATCAGCATCATTGTGAACCAATGAAGTGTTATGAAACATGAAATCTAGTGGATTTGCATTGTATAATTTACATGTTTCCTGTTCTCCATATGTAAAGTCGGGGGGTTTCCCCCTAATGATTGCAGCTGTTATATAGGAGACATTGTACAGGGGACATCTCAGTAGGCTGTGTGTGTCAGTGCAGAGACATCAAGATGGCTTCTCAGGGGGTTCTGCTGCCTCTCATACTGCTTTATATTCAGGGTGAGACTTCAATAAAAATACAAAATATAGAAAATGTGAATAAAATCTTATTATTTTGCTGTGTGCACAGAAATTATTATTTTCTTTACTTTCTTAAGGATCCTGGGCACAGATTACGGTGACACAGACTCCGAATGAGATCACTGCAACTCCAGGACAGACAGTCACCATCTCATGTAAATCCAGTTCTGGTATCAGCACCGACAGATTACATTGGTACCAACAGAAACCAGGACAACGTCCATCACTGATTATCTATGGTACAAGCAGCCTTCAGTCTGGAGTCCCAGCCAGGTTCAGTGGATCTGGATCTGGAACAGATTTCACTCTTAAAATCAGCGACATAAAGGAGGAAGATGTTGCAGTTTATTACTGTCAGCAGGGTAACAGCTACCCTTTCACACAGTGATACAGAGCCGTACAAAAACCTCCTTCCTCTAATTCTTCTACTTACAATGAACAATGTATCTTGCATAGAAAAGGCTCCATAGTCTGTGTCTGCCAGTCCAAAAGTCATCCAAATGGGTTTTCAGGTATTCTTCTGTTCTGTCATTTTGCTTTATAATCTGGGTGAGAGTTTTGTAGGGTGATAAAGTATAAGGTACAGTAAGAGTTGTATAAAATGATCTAGCGTTATATATGAACACTGAGCATGGCTTTCTTTTTCACACTGTAACAGGATGTATGATCAGCCAGAATCTATTCTATTACAATGTGTTATTCATAATCTATATCCACTTGAGCTCCAGAAGGTTTTACCCCCCTTCATCACCAGGCCATTTTTTGCTATTTAGCACTGCGCTACTTTAACTTGCACTTGTGTGGTCTTGCAATGATGTAGCCAAACAAATTTTTCTTCTTTCAAAAAGTAATTTATGTCCAATCCACATGGGGTCAAGGTGCTTTAGGGGGATCCCCCCTGCTCCAAAGCACCCCCTTATGTTGAGGGCATGTGGGCTGGTATGGTTCAGGAAAGGGGGGTGCACGTTAGTCCCTCCCCTTTCCTGACCTCCCAGGCTGCATGCTCAGATAAGGGTCTAGTATAGATTTTGGGGGGACCCCGCGCCATTTTTAAAAAAAAATTGCTGTGGGGCTCCCCTTATCTATACCAGACCCAAAGGACTTGGTATGTTTTGGGGGTACCCCCATGCTGTTTAAAAAAGAAATGCTTTTAAACCAGCATATGTTTTGTTTACCTTCTGCTAACATCAGTGTCAGGAAAATGTCCGTTCCCGGCCGTTCCGCACGCGTGTGCCCGTGTGCGCCAATGGCGATGATCAGGCTATTTAAGCATCCTGCACCCTGTAGCAGGTGCTGTCTGATCTACAGCAAATCTGTGTTCCCGAGAGACCTGTACCTGTGCACTTCCTGTTCCTGTGACCCCGGCTTAACCTGATTATACGTGCTATCTGCCTGAACCGACCTCTGCTTGTCCATGACCACTGTCTCTGCCTGATCCCTCTGTACCTCCCTGCCTGCCCGCTGACAACCCTGCCTGAACCCGACCATCCATCTGTCTGATCCCTCTGCACTGTTTTGCCTGATATTTGCTGTCCTGGCCTGGACCACTACTCTCAGTCTTGCACGGACCTCTGGAAAACATCTTACCATCACCTGGGTCTGAATCCAGCCCTCGTGCTCCCCTGTGCTCCAGCGCTTCCTGTCTGCTCTACCAGGGGTTCTGGAACCAGGGCCGTAAGAGAGGTTGTTCCCCGCACAAAGCAGACTCCACCGCCAGGATTGTGACAATCAGGAAATCCCGCTGGCAGCAGGTAAGTCATTGGTTGTTAACCAAGTGGTGACCTGCTCCTTAACAACCAGCTATTCATCACACAGCATTTGGATCGGTCGATCAATTTTCAAATGATTCGAATTCTAATCGTCCCAAAGATTTGGAATTAATTTGTGAACTAGGGATGGGCCAAACACCCCCGGTTCAGTTCGCACCAGAACATGCGAACAGTCAAAACATTTGTGCGAACAATCGAACACCGTTAAAGTCTATGGGACCCAAACATGAAAAATCAAAAGTGCTAATTTTAAAGGTTTATATGCACGTTATTGCCCTAAAAAGTGTATGGGGACCCGGGTCCTACCCCAGGGGACATGTATCAATGCAAAAAAAAAGTTTTTAAATTGATTGTTTTTTCAGGAGCAGTGATTTTAATAATGCTTAAAGTGAAACAATAAAAATGAAATATTCCTTTAAATATCGTGCTGGGGGGAGGTCCCTTAGTCTGCCTGTAAAAGGGTGCACCTCTGTGATGTTTAGAACAGTGTCAGAGCAAATTGTGAAGGAACAATTGTTATTTATTATAGCAGCTGTAATGTATTTCTGGCTCCCGGCAATATACAGAAAAATCACTGAAAAAAATTGTGTGGGCACCCCCAGTCCAAACCAGGCCCTTCCGGTCTGGTTTGGATTTTAAGGGGAACCCCGCGCCAAAATTTTTAAATAAATTGACGTGTGGTTTCCCCTAAAATCCAAGCCAGACCCTTATCTGAGCATGCAACCTGGGCAGCCAGGATGGGGGGGGGGGTGAGCGAGCACCCCCCCTCCTGAACCGTGCCAGGCTAAATGCCCTCAACATGGGGAGTATGGGTGCACCCTGGGCTGTGGTTGTGGGGGTCTGTGGGCAGGGGGTTTATCGGAATCTGGGAGCCCCCTTTAATAAGGGGGCCCACAGATCCCGACTCCCCCCATGTGAAGTAGTACCCCTACTACTTCATCAAAAGTGTCAAAAAAGTAAAAACCACAGGAGACAATTAGGGACAAGTCCTTTATTAAAAAAGAAAAATAAGTGTCCCCCGTTGTAGTCCATCGTCAATCACGGCGAGCGACAGACCCGAAAAGAAAAGCAAAAAACAAACAAAAAAAAGAACAGCTCCCGCCGACATAATTGACGTAATTGAGCGACCCGCCCCTCTAACATTACATGATACCAGAAGGGGGTGGGGTCACCCGTACGTCACACGATTGCCCCGCCCTGCACTGTAAATAAAACATCAACACAAAGCCAGCACAGACGGCGGCAGCCCTCCCATGGAGGAGGAACTGTGCTCGCTTCTGCAGCAATGCATTATGAGGCGCTCCATTCGACTCAAACTGTGGGCCCATCCCTAATGAAAACAAAAAAAATGGATAAACAAAAACAAAACTCACTGAAACTAAACAAATTTTGAAACAAATCAACAAAACAAAATTAGTATCATAACGAATCTATCTGAAAGAAAACGAAACATATTTTTTATCAGCAGTTAGAAATCTTGTGACTTCCATCAGTGACAGTCCTGTAAGGCTGCAGGACCCCTGACCCTCTGTCTGGACAGTGCTGAATGGCCCTGTGGTGATCGCATGCACCCTCCCAAGAAAAAAAAACTCTCTAGCAAAACATTGGCTAGGGGTCAAGCTGCACATGATCAGTTTGGTGCAACTGAGCATGTGCAGCTGGTCCATGACGAATTTCCCCACAAATCAGTATCACTCAATTCTGCAAATGATTCTTATTTACTATCGCTGTTTTCTAGCTGATCAAAAACAGCTTTTGACATAAAGGGACGCTTTTTTATGCCATAGACATTCTCAAGTTTCCAGGCAGAAAGAATGGCATGTATAATATAAAAGTGCATGCAGGGCAATGGACAAAACACTAGGGAAAAAATGGGATGTGAAATTATTTCATACAGTAATGTAATCTTACAGATTACAGTGTACTGTATGTGTGCTGTGTGTTTTACTTTTTGAATTTGCTGCCAGGCTCCGCCCCCATGCGATGCTACGCTTGCAGGGAACGCAGTACCGAACCCAGAGGCATTGGGCGTAAGATTCCGCCAGAGGACACAGCGCGGGGACATCGCAGGATTCTGGGTACAAGGTAAGTCACGTTGCCTGGATCCTGCGATGCGATCCCGAGTGTGGCTCGGGGTTACTGCTCTTAGAAGTGAAAATTCACCTCGAGCCACACTCGGGATAACCACCAGGGAGGCTACAGACTGTGGAAGAAGGGGAGGATCAAAGAAGACAGGATCAAACAGCCTTTTTACACAATGCAGAAGATTAACCCCTTAGGTTCAACATTGATATTGAGTATAACAAGCATGCTTTACTGCATATACATTAGAGTATAGCAAATTGAGTTGATGCATTAAGGACTTTCATGGTATGGTATGAACTCTCAATACACAATTATTCAAAATGTATCAAGTTATTATATCAAGTAACATTAAAACTTCGCCCAGAAGAGGGGGTGGTAAAAATAGAGACAAACAGACTATACTAATGAAATATTAATTTCTCTCACAGAGATTGGGTATTCATATAGATATCATTCCAGCCATAAATGACCTTGATTTAAATAGTTCCAATCTCACGCTCTACATGTTTCGTGGTAAAGAAGAAGACAGGATCAAACAGCCTTTTTACAAAATGCAGAGGATTAACCCCTTAGGTTTCACAGTGAGTATAAGAAGCATGCTATGCTGCATATACAGACTGATTTTATTGTTGTGTGTTTAGTAACACTTTAACTCTTTATAAAGAAGACTAATTCCTGGAATTCAGCTTTAAGCTCATAACCTCTGCCCCAGATTTCCTGTTTCAGGGTGGTTACTTTTTCTTGTAGGATCCTATGATGTCACCATTGGATGAAGGGACTAGAGCTGTCGCTCCCTACACTGTGTGCATCAGCAGAAACACACAGCCCCATAGCTTAGGATATCAAGGCACTCCCTGGATCCTCCCTCCTCCTCTCCCCTCTCTAAGCTACACTGGACTGGAGACCACACTGTCCACTGTTAAAGTGGTAGTAAACTTCTAAAAAGAAATCCACAGCAAACATAATGCCAAATTGTCATGTAATTATAAACACATAGAAATAAGCTATATTGTCATATAATTCCTCTTACTATTCCTGCTGCTTATTATTGCTGCTGTCTGTTCTGGCCGAAGCGGGAGCCATTGGGGAAACCTCCTGAAGCCTTTCCTCCCAGATTTCCGCCCTTTCTCAAGTGTCAATGCAGGAATCTCTGCTCTGGTAAAGTATTGAAAGTATACAGAGTAATGGTAATAATAATAATAACTACAATTTTTATGGGATCCCACAGTTGTGTCGAGGAAAAAGAATGACATAAAGATGGCCCATTGATGTACAGATAGTTGGCACCCTCAGTATGCCATGAATGCTGTTTACAATGCGCATGTGCAAGTGACGTCATGGACAGAAGGAGAGAGCGATATCTCCTAAGCATCATGTCTTGTAAAAGTTTTACAGATGCCAGAAAGTAAGTTAGATTTTACAGTTTGAAACTGAGCTGAGCTGTCCTCCAGAGTTTACTATCACTTTAACTCCTTCCTGTTAATACTGGAAGTTCAGGGAAGCAGTACTGAGAGAACAGGAGACAGCAGCAAAGAAAGCTGTAAATGGCAAGTGCTGAGTTACGAATTTTACTGATTACTTTACTGAGGAATGCGTTTTTTAATTGTGCTCAGTGTGTTCAGCTATAAAACACTGAGGGTTTAATACTACTTTAAGAAGAGACAAACATCACTCACAAGACCTCTGTAGTATTAATCCTTTAATTGGGATCTGCTCCTTTCTTTTCAATCCCCCAGGTTCTCATCCAGAGTACAGCCAAAAAATGAGCAACAAACAACCACAAATAGCTGCACCAAATCTCTCACCCACAAGTGCAGCACATTGTTCCTCTGTGTTGGAGTTCCACCTACTCAGTGACATTCCCAGCCCCCCCCCCCTACACATTTCATCCCTCCAAACTTTCTCAAGAACTCCTTTTTCTTGTTTTACAGCAGCCCAGGAATGGTACTTGGACGTGGAACTCACAGGAGGAAGCACAGCAGCACCAATAAGCAGATATTACTGGGAGCTCCGTCTTTGCGGGCGAATGCATCATGACCACTTGTTTTCCATGTTTTTCTTTTCGCATGTCGAAATCCGTATGACGAAACGCGTCTGAGACTGTACGATAGTCGGATTCCGGTGTCCGCTTGATCCCTGCTGGTTAAGACGGCTGCTTCCTAGCGGTGTCTGCAGAGGCTCCAGGATTAGCCGGTGTCTGGACTCACATATACATGCTTTTATTGTTGTTGATCTGGTAAGGAGACCACCAAGGGGAGGTATCCCTTGCTGTATAATGTTTTAAATAAACTGTTTAGACGTCATTATGCTATGTCCTGCTCTTTACTCTTATAACTTGCATGAAGCCGGTCCTCTGCTGCCTTTATGGGATACAAGGTCGCCAGTAGGCTTGTGTGATTCGTTCCGTAACAAATTGAAATTCGTCCGAATTTTGTGACTTTCGGACATTCGGATGCATCCGTGTATCCGAAAAAAAAAATTATGAATACAACCGAATCCGAACGAAATTATATTGTAAATAGCGAATGGTTTCGGCATGATTCGTTGTTGCGTTAACACATTGAGGAATTTGTCTAGCGTTAACGCTTCAACGAAGTATGCCGAAACCAATCATCAGGCTATAGACCCCAGTGTCGAAAACTAAAGTAAAATACGATATTTCGAATCTTTACAAACAGCCGTGATGTATTTCCAAATGTACGAATACATTCGAAGCACGTTAGCCAGCGCCGGTTTGAGAGCATGTCGAAAACACAACTAAAGCTTTATAACAGTTACCAAATAACAAGTAACCACTATTTACGAAAGTACGAATACATTCGAATCACGTTAGCAACACGAAAAAGTAATCTTACAAAAGGACGAATTACAAAATTACGAGTTGTGTCCACCAGAATCAACAAAAGTATGAATTTGAAATCAACGAAAAATAAGACTTTCAGAAATACGAATAATTCCGATTCAATGAAAAATGTCGCTTACAAAATTATGAATTAGTCCGATCACAAAAAATGCTGTATCACGAAAATTATGAATTATTACGAATCAACAGCACCGAATAGAAGCGAAATATAACAAATTTTTCCACTGTGTATAAGTCTAGTCGCCAGGTATTTCAGTGTCAGAGATGCACTAAAAGCCTGTTTGCTTGTGCATGAGAATGCCAGGCATGGATTTCTGATAAGAACCCAACCACGGGTCTACCTGTGCACAAGGTGTGGTGTTGGAGATACCTATGAGTGACGGACATTCACTAGTGTTTTGTTTCACTGGGACATTTTGGATCTATTTTCATATTCTTCATTTGATTTTTTTCATACCTATCACTTGGAGAATTTCTTATCTGTGATTTTACATTATTAAGAATTTTAGCGCTGCTGTATATATCTATCATCATTGAGAATTATTGATATATACTGTTTATTTATGTATTGATTTTGTTGACAGCAGCAGCTATGTTATAATGCTATAATACTGGTCACACACTATTATATGTAGTGTTTATTTCTATTGGTGCAGGTTTGAGGTCCTAGTTGGTGTGGGCTTACATTTTTATGGATCTCTGAGTTATCATTGGTTAATTGAATTATTGATTAACCACTTAAGGACCGGAAGGATTTCCAGCTTTAGGACCGGAGCCCTTTTTGCGATTCGGCACTGCGTCGCTTTAACTGACAATTGCGCGGTCGTGCGACGTCGTACCCAAACGAAATTTGCGTCCTTTTTTTCCCACAAATAGAGCTTTCTTTTGGTGGTATTTGATCCCCTCTGCGTCATTTCTGAATGCCGCTATAAACAAAAGAAGAGCGACAATTTTGCAAAAAAAACCCAAATTTCTTACTTTTTGCTAAAATACAAATCCAAAAAAAATATATAAAAAAACATTTTTTTTCACCGTTTTTGGCCGATTTATATTCTTCCTCATATTTGCGATAAAAAAAATCGCAATTGGCGTTTATTGATTGGTTTGCGCAAAAGTGGTCGCGTTTACGGATGATGAGAATTCATTTTTGGGGTTTTTATTTTTTTTTTATTTTTTACTAATAATGGCGGCGATCTGTGATTTTTAGCGGTACTGCGATATTTCAGCGGACATGTCGCACCATTTTGACACTTTTTTGGGACCATTGGCATTTATACAGCGATCAGTGCTATAAAAATGCACTGATTACTGTGTAAATGCCATTGGCAGTGAAGGGGTTAACCTGCAGGGGGCGCTCTAAGGGTTAACTATGTTCCCTGGGCGTGTTCTAACTGTGGGGGGACTGTACTAACAGGGGAAGGGAAGTGGTCACAGCCTTCATGTACAGGAAGGCTGTGATCACTCCCTTCCCCCTCTCACAGAGCGGAGGTCCGTGTTTACATACACGGACCTCCGCTCATTCGCTCCGGGGGGGCCATCGCGGGTGGCCGGCGGCAATCGAAGCCACCGCACCCGCTCCCTGGCCCCCCCTGGACACAGTGAGCGCGCGGGCGCGCCTCCGACGGCGCGCGCGCGCTCACTAGGCTCGATCACGCGGCCGCCGTCGTATGACGGCGATCTGCGTTACAGAGCCATCTTGCCGCCGTCAATTGCCGATTGACGGTCGGCAAGTGGTTAATTGTGTGCCTTTACCAACTGTGCACCACTTTTTATGTATACATATTAGATGTGTTTGTATGATGCATTCAGGCTATGAGTAAGCGCCTATAGTGGGCGTGAAACGCGTCGGTCTTCTTGTTTTACACTGTATGGATTATGGATATACTGCAAATAAAAGGCTAAACGGAGTGCTGCCATCTGGAATTCTTTCCTTGCACCATTATACCCTCACTGAGCGTGTACCTGACTGCATTGGGAGGGTAACTAATTGGGATACACCTCTGCAGCTGACATCTCATCTCTAAGAAGATATTTTTATTAAAATGGACACCTCAAACATTGACAACTAATCAAACAAATCCATTCGTGTCACAAGTATCACATGCTGGACATTGAGACTGAACTCTGGACATCCAGCAAAATAACGAGTTGAAATACATCAATGGGAGCTGTTATACCTGCCAAAGGATTTGTATTTTAGTCTATACAGTCCTGCCAGACAACATAGCCAGGATGGTGACTTCACTTTTTCTCTGCTGCACATAGAGAATACAACCTGGTCACCTTCCTTCTCCCAGCCCATATTTAGATAGTGAAGGAGCAATAAGAAGTGTATGAGATCAACCCCTTCGCTCACTCTGCTCTTTCCTCCTGTCAGCATGTTTCCTGCTAGCACAACTGTATGCCTCTAAGGGCTGCTCCTTTCTATCACAACTGCCCCAACTGTCCTTATTAAGCTGCTTCATGGCAATAATTATCCCGCCTGTCAAATTTGGTGGGCACTACCACTGCCAGACACAACATATTCAAGTGGATGGGGCTAGGAGTCTAGGCTAGCACTTGTGGCACAGTATTCCCATTCAAAAGCTGTAAATAAAAAAACAGGCATTAAGGAGAAGGCAGTATCACTTCCTGAATACCTGTCAGCCACTTCTGCATCACTCTGTGAAAAGTGATAGACTATGAATCACTCTTCAACTAGCATTGCAGGTGTAAATAAGCCCTTACTGTGCAGGGGGTTACAGGAAGTTCATACCTGTAAAAGTAAGGTACTTCCATTAGTTCCATGTAAAAATATTTCAGAGACTCTGATATTAAAAGAAAATATAAAAAATAAAAAAGAACCCTGCAGGTATAAAGTAGATGGACCTAGAGCAGTGGTTCTCAACCCTGTCCTCAAGTACCCCCAACAGGCCATGTTTTATGAATTTCTCTTAGATAAAATAGCTGTCCAAAGTACCAAGCCATGGACTCTGATTTAAAGCACTTGTGCAAGATAAAGGAAAACCTGCAAACATGGCCTGTTGGGGGTACTTTAGGACAGGGTTGAGAACCACTGACCTAGAGGAACCTGAACATACCTGCAGCTTCCCGAACCTTCCAACATAGAGAAATCCCAGCCAGGTCTGACAGTAAAGATCAGACACCGTCCAGTAGTGTCAGAGCTGCTTTTTTTTTATATTTCTTTGTATTGGATATTCAGATTTATTTGAGTAAAACAGAATGAAAAAATGAATATATTTTATTTAGTTTGTCCTGAAAATAAATAAATATAAAATATAATAAAACCCAGAGGTGTATAGATGATATGGAATGCAGGGAATGGAACAATGAGGAATTTATAAATGATGCAAAATATAATCCCCGATCCTCTCATTGGAAAGGTAAAGTGGCTGTCAACTCGTGACAACCACTTTAACCTACAGGTAAGCCTATAATAAGGTATACCTGTAGGTTCCCTGCATATCTCCTAAACCTGCACGGTTCAGGAGATATACCATGTACTCTCATGTGCCTGTGTCATCGGGGACATGCATAGTGAAGAAGCGGCCTCCGTGCTGTTCCTTCACTGACATTGTGCTACGATTGGCGGCTCCCACGCACATACGCAGGAGTGACATCACACGGCTACGGCAAATCACAGAGCCGGAGTCCACGGCCCCGTTAGGAAGGGGGCGAAGATGGATGCTTCCTACTGGGGACAGCGTGGGCTTCCAATGCAGTTAAGTGTCACATAATGGGCTAGTACTCGATGCATACTTGTCAATTATGCTTTTACATTGCAGGGTAATGCAGAGCAACGAATAGGAAGTAAATCCCATCAAGGTTTTACTTCCTCTTTAATGAAGGAGAAGCAAACATTTCTAAATCCCAGAGCCAGAGAATAGAATCACAGCTATATGTTTTATTTATACATTGTATCCATTGGCAGCTCCACCAGGTATGGTTCAACCTTTGTAATTTAGAGAATAGCAGTGTTAATTTCGTCCGACTAAAACATTTTCGTCGACTAACTTAATACCATTTTAGTAGACTAAAATACCACTAAAACAATTCAGATGACTAAAATATGACTAAAACTAAAATAGCATTTTAGCCAAAAGACAAAAATGGGACTAAAACTTGAAATTTGACATCAAAATTAACACTGATCTGTAGTGCATGTTCATACCTCAATACCATAAATAATAACATATAAGATTTTCCACTCCAGCTGTACAGTGCCTTGCGAAAGTATTCGGCTCCCTTGAACTTTGCGACCTTTTGCCACATTTCAGGCTTCAAACATAAAGATATAAAACTGTAATTTTTTGTGAAGAATCAACAACAAGTGGGACACAATCATGAAGTGGAACAACATTTATTGGATATTTCAAACTTTTTTAACAAATAGAAAACTGAAAACTTGGGCGTGCAAAATTATTCAGCCCCTTTACTTTCAGTGCAGCAAACTCTCTCCAGAAGTTCAGTGAGGATCTCTGAATGATCCAATGTTGACCTCAATGACTAATGATGATAAATAGAATCCACCTGTGTGTAATCAAGTCTCCGTATAAATGCACCTGCACTGTGATAGTCTCAGAGGTCAATTTAAAGCACAGAGAGCATCATGAAGAACAAGGAACACACCAGGCAGGTCCGAGATACTGTTGTGGAGAAGTTTAAAGCCGGATTTGGATACAAAAAGATTTCCCAAGCTTTAAACATCCCAAGGAGCACTGTGCAAGCGATAATATTGAAATGGAAGGAGTATCAGACCACTGCAAATCTACCAAGACTTGGCCGTCCCTCTAAACTTTCAGCTCATACAAGGAGAACACTGATCAGAGATGCAGCCAAGAGGCCCATGATCACTCTGGATGAACTGCAGAGATCTACAGCTGAGGTGGGAGACTCTGTCCATAGGACAACAATCAGTCGTATACTACACAAATCTGGCTTTATGGAAGAGTGGCAAGAAGAAAGCCATTTCTTAAAGATATCCATAAAAAGTTTGCCACAAGCCACCTGGGAGACACACCAAACATGTGGAAGAAGGTGCTCTGGTCAGATGAAACCAAAATCAAACTTTTTGGCAACAATGCAAAACGTTATGTTTGGCGTAAAAGCAACACAGCTCATCACTCTGAACACACCATCCCCACTGTCAAACATGGTGGTGGCAGCATCATGGTTTGGGCCTGCTTTTCTTCAGCAGGGACAGGGAAGATGGTTAAAATGGATGGGAAGATGGATGGAGCCAAATACAGGACCATTCTGGAAGGAAACCTGATGGAGTCTGCAAAAGACCTGAGACTGGGACGGAGATTTGTCTTCCAACAAGACAATGATCCAAAACATAAAGCAAAATCTACAATGGAATGGTTCACAAATAAACATATCCAGGT